>PISW01010151.1:0-52581 GCA_004023785.1 Mungos mungo | reverse complement strand
GTGGGGAGACAAGGGTTCTGACCCGCCACAGGTTGGGGGGAGACAAGGGTTCTGACCCGCCACAGGTGGGGGGGCAGGGCCCCTGCAGCTCTTCTCCCCGCACCGGGAGGGAAGCCTGTCACCTCCCACTGGCATGGTGTCTGCAGGCCACAGGGCAGAGCCTGAGGAGACGGCTACTGGTCCAGGGCAGGGGTGACCAAGCAAAACAAAAGGGGTCCCTGGCGGGACTGCTCTGTGCGGCTCGAGCCCCCAGGCCCTTCAGGGGCGCACTAGGTGACCCCCCAAGAAACCATCCCCACCTCCCTCCAAGCTGCTGAGGCCTGGAGCCTCGGGCAGGGGCGGGGCGGGGCGCCTACCACGAAGGTGTCGTAGGAGAATTTGTGCCGGTGCAGCAGGTGCTGTAGAAAGTTGGCGCTCTTGTAGCTGGGGTCCCCCCAGGGCATGGCCGAGCAGATGGGGCAGACCTGGAACAGAGGGCCCCGCTGAGGCCGCGCTCGGGCCGGAGGCGCCCCCGCCACAGGTCCCGGGCGGGCCACTCACCACGCGGTTGGGGTCGCTGCGATGGTTGTCCACACAGTGCCTCAGCAGCTCCTGCTGGTCCAGATTCCGGGCGCCACAGTAGGGGCAAGTGAAGGTGGACCTGTTGGGGACGGCGCTGGGGCGGTGGTGGGAGGTGAGCGGGGGCCACTCCGGCCGCCCTCCTGGGCCCTGTCCCCCCCCAAGACTCTCGGCCCCTCCCTTCCTCCAATGTGGCTATGCCCCTGGGAGGGCATCTGTCCAGCCCGGCCTTTCTGGGGACGGCACTCCCCTGGGGGAGGGGCTATGTGAGCCTGCGTGGACCTCCACCTCCTCAAGGGACAGCAACGGGCCAGGAGCCGCCCCCATAAGTGCCGGTCGTGGGCTGCTGACCTGGGGATGGGCTGGGACGTGGGCACCACAGGGACGAACTTGGGGCAGTTGGCCATTTGCTCCTGGACCTTCATGCAGGAGGAAACGTGCACCCTCATCTTGGCCAGCGTCACCTGGGAAGAGGGGCAGAGAAGAGGGAGGGCCAGCGTCAGCCTCCAGAGGCAGGGGGACAGCCCTGCCCCTGCCGCTCGCGGCCCAGCGCGCTGTGTCAGCAGTGAGAGGCCTCGTTGAGGGGCCTGGGGTCCCTGCTGGAGAAGAGATACGGATGTAGGACACCCACCAGCGGGTGTGCACAGCGTTAAGCCACAGCCACACAGGCACTGGGCCACCAGCCACTTGTCAGGAACACACCTCAGCTGGGGTCCCTTGGGGGCAGCAGAGGGGCAGGGGCGGTCCTTGAGGAAGCCGGAAGAGCATTTGTTTGGGAAAATAGCCCTCACAACAGAAACTGATGGACAGCATTCTTTAATAGACAAGCGTGTGACCCAGCTCCTTACCAGACTGCACCAAACCCGACCACAGCCCCGCCTTCTCCTCAGCCAGGCCTGGGTCACACGCTCTGGCCGAGGGTGGGGAGCAGGGGTGGGGGTGGGGGCCTCGGTATGGCTCCAGTGAACGACCCAAGTAAAGGAACAAGCACAGGATTGGGAGAAGCCACCAATCGGAACAAGCACAGGATTGGGAGAAGCCACCAATCGGGACACGTCACCAACGCCAAAAGCCTGGGAGCGAACGTTTCACAAATAGCTCGCTCACAGGACCGAGGAGGGTGTGAGCGCCCGTCCCTGGGCCCCCATCCCACCCCGCTGCCCAGGGTCATGGGAGAAGGGCCTCCCAAGGGCAGCCTGGATCCCAGCTGGGCTCGGGCCGCCACTGTGGCCTGCGTGTGTGGACACATTGGAGAACGTGGTGGCGAAGGGCAGGGCCCTGCCTGCTCCCTCTCGGGGGAAAGGGCGACCTGCTAGGGAAGGAGGCCCCAGAGCCTCAGTGCAGAGCCCGGGGGGCCCCGCGCGTCCAGGCCCTGACCTTCGGGACAAAGCAGCCAGGGGCTGCTCTCTGCTGTGAGAAGTTAGTATGAGCTGGCAAGCTGAGAGACGAAAGTCATCGTGTAAAGTCAGGGTCCGTTCTTGGGGCTGGGCCACCGTGAGGGGCTCTGGGCAGGCCAGGTAGGTGACAGAGGCACCCAGGGCGGGCGCGTTCAGCATTGGAGATGCTCCCTTCCATTCGGCCTGGGGCCCACGGTCGGCACGACCCAAATCAGCCGCAGGACAATGGCTACCCGATGACAACACAAGACCCTTAGCTTGGCCCAGGCTGCGGGGCAGATGTGGGGGGTGTGGCCAGGCTACAGGGCAGATGGGGGGGTGGCCCAGGCTGCGGGGCAGATGGGGGGGTGTGGCCCAGGCTGCGGGGCAGATGGGGGGGTGGCCAGGCTGCGGGGCAGATGGGGGGGTGGCCAGGCCACTGGGAGGTCAGTGGTGCTGTGGGGGCGGGGCGGCCCCCCCTCCCGGGAAGGCCCTGTGGGGGGGGTACAAGCCCCTCCCCCCAGGAAGATCCTATGGGGGGGTACCTTCTTGTTGCAGCCCCTGCAGGGCGCCTTGTAGGAGGAGAGCTGCTTCTCCACATGGGTGGCCTTGTCCACCTTCTTGGGGTCGAAAGGCAGGCGGCACAGCGGGCACAGGGGCGACGGCACCTGCAGGCACGGCTGGAGGCACTCCCCGCAGAACCTGCAGGGGACACGGGCTTGAGCACTGCCGCGGGCCTGCGCCTCACAGGCCAGCTCCTTCTCCGTCGGCGGCGCGTTTTCGGAGATGGTCATTTCTGCTCCTAAATCCTACTGACGGGACAGCTGCTCTCCGGCTAAAAGACGAGCCCGGACCCCTCCCGCTGCGGGTTTCCGGGCTGCCGCGTCCAGGATGCCGGTGCGGCGCTGGCTGGCGCTCTGTGCCCAGCCAGCGCCGCAGCCGCAGGGGGAAGACCAGGCCCGGCCATGTGGTGACAGTGCCTCAGGTCCTCCGGGGATGTCCCACCCACAACGCTCTCAAGAGCAAGACCACAAACAGTGCTGGGAGAGGAAACCACAGGGCCCCACAGGCCTGAGACTCTGTGGACTCAGCGGGGCCAAAGCTGTGCAGCGGGGCTGTCACCGGCCGTGGACGGAGCCTGGGCGGAGGCACGGTGACAGAGGCAGCTCGGGCTCTTGACTGCGGAGCAGGGCCGCTCGGGCCCCCGGGCACACACTCAGGCACCCGAGGCTCTTCGCAGCCTTGGGCTCTTGGCACTGTCCTGGAGATGCCACATCAGGAGGACAGCCAGGGGACACAGATGTGCACCCCACCCCCCCCGCCTGTCACTCAGGCAGGAGGAAAGGCAGTCAGCGGGGCCCGCCGGGCTGGAAGACACCCGGGGGGGCTGGATCGCAGGAAGCGCCGTGGGAACCGCAGATGCGGACATGGCCCCAGGAGAGTGAGCGAGCAGCCCCGGGTCGGGGCCAGGCCCACACCCGCGAGGGGCATGGCCCCTGCGGAGGCTGCAGGGCATCGGGCGAGGCCAGCTGACCTCTCCCGTGTGATGGCGCAGGTGGGACTGGGGGGCGCGGGGGGTGAGGGCTTCCCCCCCCCCCACTCCACTCCGTGAGGCGAAGCGGGCGGCATTCTCCCACCTCCTTCCCGGGAATAGGCAGCCGAGCGCGATCCGGAGTCCCTCCTGCTGCCCCACGCTGGGTGCCCTCCCACCCGCGGGCATCTGGTGCAGCCCCTGCCCGGGCTTGTCAGCGTTTGCACCCACACTGCACGCGAGAAGGCCCAGGCTGGCCCAAGGCCAAGAAAATTCCCAGCAGCCCTTTCCCTAGAGCGCCGGGAGGCTGGTCCACCTGTCCCTTACCTCAGCCGGTGCGGGCACCCCTGGCAGGCCCGTAACAGAGGTGCCCGCCCGCCCAGAACTGGTACTCTGGCCACCCCGGGGATGTGCCCAGCCTAATGGCCAAGGGAGGCCGCCCACTCGGCCCGGTCACTGGAGGAGAGCCCTGCTCCTGTCCCAGTGGGGGCCACGTGGTCCGTGGGTGATGGACACACGGACATGTGAAGGTGAAAGATGGCGGACGCCGCCAGGGGGTGAGCCACGAGCCACGGAAACGCCGTGCTCGGGACACGTGTTGTGTGACTCCATCCGCGTGAAGAGTCCAGAGCAGGCCCGCCGTGGACAGGATGCAGACTGGCGGTTTCTGGGGCCGGGGCGGGGGGGGGGAGGTCTGGTCGCTCATGGGAGGAGGTTTCCTCCTGGGGAGACAGCAGTGACGGAAGGTTGACGGGCGGACTGACGCGTACACTCAGAGGTGGTGCCCGGCACAGCTGGGAGAGCCCCACGCAGGAGGCAAGGCCACAGGAGCACCCGGGGCGCGCCATCGCCACGGCGGCAGCGGAGGGCAGGGCCCTGGGCGCCGTCTCCGATGAGAGAGGCTGGCGGAGGTGAAGGCACCGCTCTGCCAGCAGCAGGAGGCGGGGACGCTCGGGGGCGTGAGAAGGCCCACGTGGCCCCCGCCGGAACCCCACCATGCCCGCCTGGTGCCACGGGGCCGGAGGCACGACCAGCCGGCAGCCGGGTCTCCACACTGACTGCGGAGCGGTGCCAGGCGGTGCCCGCTTCTTCCAAGGACGTTCTGCTCGCACGTGCCCGAGGGGCTTCTCAGCTGACAGAGCCAGCTGGGGCGTCTGCTCTCCCACCCCGGACTCGGGGGCCCAAGAAGGCAATCGGGCCGGCCCGCAGGCACCCGGAGCTGTCCTGAGTGGCAGAGCCCAACTTCCGCAGCCTCTTCGGACAGTGTCGATGGCTCACATCCTGGTTCCCACGTGCAAATCCAGGTAAGCCTGCCTGTGCTCGCAGCCACCAGGCAGGGGGTGACGGGGACTCCCGGGGCCTCTGGGACTCTGCCCAGAGCCTGCTCGTTGGTCTGGGTGCCGAGGGGTGGGGGCTGTAAAGGCTCAGTGGTCCCCAGGACCTCTAGGGTCACTGCTGCAAGAGCCCTGGCTGGGGCGGGGGGGGGCCTGACCGCCTGAGCACCAACTCTGGCTTTGCCGTGACACTTGGGAACAAGGTCTCTTATAGCAGGGCAGAACGACAGCAGCTGCCCCAAGAGGCCGTGGTGCACGGGGCACTCGGTGTCTGTCACTCCCTGTGTTTACCCTAGAGAGTCAGCGTTTTTATTTTTCTGACACCTGTGAGGACGCTGAGGCGGCAGGACCGGAGGCCAGAGGGAGCGAAGGCTGAGCCTGCCCGGCGGACCCAGGCTGTCCGGCGACGGCCTCGGAGGGTGACAGCCAAGTGGCTTCTGGTTCCAGGGGTGACTTAGGCCCGAGGATGTCCCTGGGCCAGGAGGAACCACCAGCTCCCTCTGGGGCTCCTGGGGCATTCTCGGGAGCTCTTCGCAGGCCTCGCCGTGGGCCTAGTGACCGACCCCCCCCCCTCCCATGACGTCTCCTCTTTGCCCCTCTCCCCACTAGAAGCTGGTTCGGTCTCTGTGTGGACGGCAGAGCCAGACCAGCACATTTTTTAGGGCGAAGGGGGAGCCTTTATGTCTCCTGTGCTTACTCGCGCCTGTGCCTTCACGACACCAGACAAGACGCTGAGGAAAAGTCAGAGACCGAGACAGAAGAGCCCAGACAACAGGCCAGCAGGGAGAGCTAGGGAGGGAGTCTTTTACGGGAGAAGCTACAGAAGGGGCTCCGGGGCCGCCCAAGACCTGGGAGAGAGCAGACTGTGCCAAGAAATCCCTGGGTGGGGGAGGGGCTTACGGGAGGTGGCGCTTTCCCAACAATTCTGTACAGTGTTGTCTAAAGACCACATTTTAAGAAAAGGGTTATTTAGAAAATGGAGAGAGAGAGGACACAGGTTGTTCTCCAGAAGACTGGAGTGCTGTGGCCCAGGGCTGCGTAAGTGCTGATGCCAAGGGGACAAAATCCGAAGACCAGAAGGGGCTTTGTCCCAGGACAAGCCTCACGGTTCTCCCAATGAGGGACCGAACAAGTGCAGAACACACCTCAAAACACCCACTAGCGCTTACAAGAACGGAGTCCTGTTCAGGGACTGCTCTGACAAAATGTCACAAGTGGCCCGAGAAAGCGAGGCCCCGAGCCCTTCTCCACCAGCTGGAGCGCCCTCCTGCTGCGGGCAGGCGCCCGTGCTGCCTGAGGAGGCCTTCCTGGATGCTGCCGCGCCTCGGGGGCTGCCAGGCACACGCGGACCAGCAGTTCTATCTTTGCATCAGGAGCCTCCCAAGTCCGCGAGCCTGGTTTGCAAAATGCTCTAGGGGAGACTACTCGCCAGGGTGCACCCGGCCCAGCCCCTTGGAGTGAAAGCCCCACCTCCTCCGGAGCCCCGCCTGCTGCCGACCGAGCCCTCCCGACCCCTCCCGACCCCTCGGCCCAGCCTGCTAATTCCACTCAAGAGCTGTTTTATTCAGCCAGGAGAGAGTCGCAGAGCAGACACTGCTCTCGGCTCCCTTCCAACAAGGCTGGCAGCTCCGAGAAGACTTGAGTGCAGCTCTCAGTTGCGAGGGGAGCCACATCCTCAGGTTTCTTTTGCTGAAACACCCTGCAGGAGCCCGCTGCAGGCCCCGGTGCGGCCGGAAACCCCGGTCCCCCAGGGCCGCCTGGCTGTCCGCCCGGCTGCTCAATGATGAATAAGATCCAAGTTCTCCCATCAAAACAAAAGGAACCAGCACAGGAGTCCCAACAAGCCCCTCGCCTAACTTTAGGGAAGTCCTGTCCTCTGCAGTCAAGACAAGCAGACAGCGGGTCCGAAAAGGAATCGGCAACAAAAGCCACAAGACATTTATTTACACATGCCCACCCCAGTCTCCAGGGGACGGGATCGAAGGCGACTGGCGCAGAGGTCGCCCGCTGCCCCCCGAGGACCCGGATAGGTCCGCGGAAGTCGTCCGCAGACCACAGGGGCCCCGGGACAGAGCAGGGCTGCAGGTCGCCCGGTGCACCGACGGGGTGGTCGGGTCGCCCGGGACTGGCGGGCAGGAGGCTGGGCTGAGGCGGACGGGGATGGCGCTGCGCAGGGAGCCCCGCGCCCCCGCCCGAGCCCTCCACGCGCCTGGCTCCGGGTCTGCGCCCGGCAGCCGCGGGCCTCGGGCCCCTTCCGGGACGGGCGCGGTTCCCCTCCCCGCAGCGGGGGCCCGGCCCCGCGGCCTCCCGGAGGCCGGCGCACTCACGTGTGGCCGCAGCTGCCGATGGCCACAGGCCGGTGGTACACCTCCAGGCAGATCGGGCAGCTGTACTGCGCCTCCAGGCCGCTGTCACCGCCCGCCGGCCCGCCCGCCGGCTGCCGCTGCTGAGCCGAGGCCACCAGGCTGCGGAACATCGCCATCCCGGGGCCAGGCCTGCCGCCGCCGCCGCTGCCCCTGTTCCGGCCCGGCCAGCTCGGAGCGTCACGGCCGCGACGGCGCCGCGCCGACGTCATCAGGGCAGCGCCCCGCCCCCCGCCCCGCCCGTCACGGCCGCGGCGCTGGCGTTATTAGCGCGCGCTCCGTCTCCCGCCGGCCCAGCGCCGCCCCGACGGCGTCCTGTGACGTAATCAGGACGCGTCTCCCGCTCGCCGCCGCTTTCTGCAGTGCGACCCCGCGCAGCCATGTGTCAGGTTGGCGAGGACTACGGGGACCCAGCGCCCGAGGGACCGCCGCCGCCGCGGCCTGGGTGAGAACGGGCGCCCGCCCCTCTCTTTCCCGGCGCTGCCGTCGGCCCCGGGACGCCAGGAGATGGCCGAGGCCGCGGCCCCGCGGCGCCCGGGAGCGCCCGGCCGGCCGGCGCTGAGCACCCCGGGAAGGCGCTCCGCCCGCCCGCTGGCCCCTGCGATTCCGGCCCCCGGCGCTGACCGAGCTTTGCGCAGCCGGCGTCCCTGTCGCTTCGGCGCAGCGACCCCGTTTCTCCCCTCCACATCCACACACAGCAGGTGGTGGCGTGTCAGCGCCAGCCTTGGAGAGATTGAGAGGTGGCGTTTGTGCGCTCCCCTGAGCGGGCTTTAACAGACTAGAGAACCCCCCCCCCCGGGCCTTGTCGTTTTTCATAGTGGTGGTTAGGGGGAGACGCGAGCCTTGGCTGCTGTGCGCACAGCTGCCTCCGAGAGCTCCTCACACGCCGGGTTGGGGTGAGGAACGGGCCGCCGCGTCGTCAAGGTCTGCCTGGAGGGAGGTCTGCAACCTGTGTTCCCGCCTCCTTCTCCCCCATGCCCCCCAAGCCGGGAGCTGAAGTGTGTCAAGTGCAAGGAGGGCCAGCCCGTCGTGGTGATCCGAGCAGGAGATGCCTTCTGCAGGTGAGGCGCGGAGGTGGGCGGGCGCGGCGCGGGCCGACTGGGCAGCCGGAGCGCCTCCCTCTCTGTGGCTTGATCTCTTCTTTGCAAAGCATGTAATCACTTTATTCCTACTTCTAACGCTGCCCCCGGTGACTGGTGAGTGAGTGTGTGGGGGGGTATTGGTTTTCTGCACGGGCACCCCACAATCCCGCTATCCAGCTCCGAAACACCTGATGGCTTTTATGGGGAGTTGGCAGTGAGGCTGAGGTGAGCTACAGGCAGGACGAGCATTTCGGGGCCGATTAGAGCATCCTGGGCTCCGGGACAGGTGCTTTGAGTGCTGCTGATTTTGCTCGTGTGGGACGGAGGGAGGGTCACAGCTCAAGCGCTCGGGGGGCGCTTGGATAGGAGCAGCGGAGGCTCATTCCCAGAGGAGCTCGTTCCGAACGTGTTCCGTTCCCTCCGAAGCCGTCTTGGGGCCCCTGTCGCGTCAGCCGTGAGTCGGAGGTCTTCCCGCACCTGTGGGCCTCGGCGGGCGCCATAGCCGCAGGAGCGCAGGGCCCGCCTCCCGGTTTATCTGTCCTTTGCTGCCGACGCTACGTGCTTTGGGTGCGAGGCGAACGTTTGTTGAATGAGTAACCAGCTCATGTTTTTAAATTAGTCTCCAAGAGTCTTAGACTCTCCTTTCCAGAATGTTCCAAAAGGGAAACTGAAGGGATTGAGTCTTTTCCCCCTAAAACTTTCTCCTCCCCAGCCGTCTTCTGGGAGCCCAGTGGACTTGATGTGCGCCGCTAGAATGTATGTTTTAAGCAAAGACGGCATTGCTTTAGTCACTTAGAGCATCAGAAAGTGATGATTGTTACAGGATGTCCGGGGGGCCCAGTCGGTTAGGATCCAACTTCAGCTCAGGTCACGATCTCACGGTTCAGGAGTTCGAGCTGCCTCGGATCCTCTGTCCCCTTCCCCCCCCCCCCGGCCCCCCCCTGCCCCGGTTCGTTCCGTCTCTCTCTCTCTCTCTCTCGCTCACAAATCTTTAAGAAAAAATGGAAAAAGTGATTGTTCCAAACAAGAGGCTGCAGCAGCTCCCTCCGGGCTCAGAGCTCCCCCGGCCTGCGGGCGATGACAGGGTTCTCTGTGCTCCGTGAAGGGGGACGGCAAGCATCTGTTTCAGGAGCCTTACCGCACCCGACTCTCTGGGGAGTCCCTGCCCGCGGCTGGTCGCGTTTTATTAAACACCGAGTGGAGTTACCACAAAGGACCCGTGGTCGGCGGCCGGCGGGGGCGGGGGGTTGCTTAGTGAAGCTGTGGACACGGTTGCATCTTAATGGGAGAAAGCCAGTAGATCAGGGGTTTGGCCCCAGGTGTGGGGCGTTTCTAGTGGAGCCGCATTGCTCCCTGTTTTCAGGGTGCTGTCATTGACCCTGACATTCTGCTGCGGGTGCCAGGGAGCTTTCATTGCAGGTGCCTGGGCCTCACTCTGGCATATTCTGCTGTATTTGGCCTGAGAGTGATTCCAGCCTGGAGCCAAGGCTAACACGCGGCCTAGTGAGCCCCAGAACCTGCTGGGGGGTTCAAGAACGCGGATTTCCCAGGCCTGCGGGTTCTGGAAGTTCTTATTCTGTAGGTTTGAGGAAGAAGCCAGGACTCTGCATTTGCACGAGCTTCCCAGGCATTTTTGGTCCAGGTGGGATCAGCTCATTAGGCCAGTGTGGCGCTTTGGGACCCCCCCCCGCCCCCCGCCTCTGCCCTGCAGTTTGCTCAGTGCTTCCCCCTTCCACCTAACTACTTCGTCCTAAGTACTTCTCCCCACGGGGTCGTGGAAGGGGCCTTCAGCTCTGCTTGGGTGGGGGGTCGGGCTGGCCTTGCCCTGCACTTTCCTGTGTCTGTCCTGCCAGCTGGGCCCTCCTGTGTGTCTGGGGCTGCAGGTAAGGGTTAGTGATTGCTGGGGACCAAGGTAGGCCTCCCTGTGCACTGTGGGAATCATCCTGGGGCAGACACAGCTGGTGAGACCCCTTAACCTTGGCTTCCCTTGCCAGTTTCTGGGCAGAGCCTTGGTCAAGAGGCTGTTTTTTAAAGCAAGAAGTTGGTGAAAGAAGGGAAGACCCGGGCAGAGTCTTGGGCCGAGTCCTTTTGGGGGGGCCGGGGCCGGGGCCGCACCACCACCGCCACCGCCGCTGCTTGGCTGTTTGCAGGGACTGCTTCAGGGCGTTTTATGTCCACAAGTTCAGAGCCGTGCTGGGGAAGAATCGGCTGATCTTTCCAGGAGAGAAGGTAGTGTGTGGAGGGACTCAGTTGGGAACCCCAGGCCCCTGGCTCTCAGTCCCTGCGTCCCTTCCCACTGTTGTGCAGGGGTGGTGCTGGAGCGGGCAGACAGGCTTCTGTTGGAGCTGCGGTGCCCTCCATCGACGGTCCTTCTCCCCTAGGTGCTCCTGGCATGGTCTGGGGGGCCTTCATCCAGCTCCATGGTCTGGCAGGTCCTTGAGGTACGTCCCACAGTATCTTCCAGGGGCCTTGCTGCCGCCCCGCTGAGCTCCAGGGTTGGGGGGGCCCGCCCCAAGGGGCTCTTGCCTGGAGCTAGCAGGAGCGGACCGCTGCCGGGACTCCCAGAGGGTTCTTGGGCGCGTGTGTACCAGACGTGCCTGTGCTGGGGCTGCGTCTGGAGGGACCCGGCTGTGCTTTGCTGTTTAGTGCTTGCTGACCGCGCAGAGCGGCACTCTGGGACAAGGTCGCAGCGCGTGGGGCATGGCTTGAGGCGTTCTGAGTTTGTGGGCCTCCCCTGGTCCTGGGAGGAAGACGAGGCTGTGAGGTACAAGCAGGTGCCTTGGGGACCCAAGGGGTCCAGCCTGGCTGGGGTTGGGCAGCCTCCTTGAGAAGTTTAAGGAGACAGCCAAGTGAGCGGTGGGGTTACGTGGTGACTAGGTCGGGGGGAGCGCGGGTGAGGGGGGTGCTCCAGGCAGTTGGCATCTTGCTCAGAGTGCTGGCTGCCCTGGAGGCCTTGACCTGGGGCTGGGACACGCACAGAGCCTCTGCCTTCCCATTGGAGGGCAGAGGTTAGAGGGGCTGTGGCCGTAGGGCGGTCTGTCCTGGGGGCCCCGCGTGGTGCGTCTGTGCTTGGCACTCCGCTCTTACTTCATGGCCCCCTAAACCTGGGCTTGTGTCTGGCGCCCCCCCATCCCCTCTGACTGGCAGAGCCTCGATTTCCCCCTGCTGCGCTCTCCAGCTCGCAGTGGTCAGAGGCACTCGGGCAGGCCGCTTCTCAGGACGGAGCCGGGAGGGGCCTGTCGTACTGGGGCTGTGAGATACCCAGGCAGGCCACCTTGACCTGGTCAGGCTGCGTGGCCTCCCCGTGGGGTCTGCCAGCACATTGAGTGGTTTGTCCGCCCCAGGTGGGGGTCTGCACCCCTTCCCCAGGGGCCTCGGTTCAGCTAGAGAACGGACTATGCCGGGAAACTATCCCGTGGCCTTGGACGGGGAGCTGAGGTCCAGTGCCTTTTCTCTCCAGGGCCTGAGTCGAGATTCTGCCAAAAGACTGCGTTTTGTGCCGGGGGTGGTCTACGTGGACGGTGCGTGTGGCCATTCTTGCCCCTCCCCCGCTGCTTAGGATGAGCCCCACTCAGCTGGTGCCGTGACGTTAGCGAGGCCCTGCTGGGGGCAGTGTTTGGAGACAGCACGTGTGTCCAGCCGGAAAGGCACGGTGGCGGTCTCGTCCCAGGCCTGGCCTTTATCAGCTCCATGAGCGTCAGGCTGGAGGGGCCCTGAGTGCGCCGGGCCAGTTTGCTTCCCCGGGGCCCAGCTGCGCACCTGCCTCCTGCCTTGCTCCCTTGTGATAGGCCCCCAGCTGGGTCTCTGGCCCTGCTGTCGTCATGCCTCCCTCCCCACACCCCCCTGCGCCATGACGGAGAACCGCCTCCCTGCTCTGAAAGTGCTCCCCCCCAGGAGAAGGGGTTAGCGCCCTGGCCCGTCTGGGCTCTTCTGTGGCCATGACCCTGTTCTGCCTGTTGCTTCAGAGGGGGCGGCTTGCGGGCGGAGCCCCGCCGACAGAGCGCACACCGTGGCGGAGATGAAGCTGCTCCTGCAGGCCGTGGGCTTCCCGTGGCACGTGGTCACCTTGGAGGAGGTGGGAGGCCTCTGGGGTGGGTGGGGCTGGACTGGCCGGCAGCCGGGTGGGGGGTGGGGGGTGGCTGACGCTGTCCCCTTCCCCCCCACCCCAAAGGTGTTCAGTCTGCCTCCATCGGTGCTGCGCTGCTTTCCCCAGGAGCCAGTAGGCGCCGTGGGGACCTACAAGGTGGCTGTGGACAGTTACCTCCAGCAGCAGCACGTGCTGGGGCCCGAGAGGGCGGGGGGCAGCCCCAGCCCCGCCCAGGAGGGAGAGCGGGCAGGCCAGCCCTGCTCCCAGGACCCCTGGGGCCCGGCGGGGCCACCGCCAGCTGCCCAGACCGAGGCTCTGTCCCGACTGTTTGGCTCCGTGAAGACACTGACGGCCAAAGAAGAGCTGCTGCACACCCTGCGGTGAGCCCCCCGCCCCTCCCCCTGCGGCCCTGGACCCTGCTTCCCCTGGACCCTGAGGCCCTGTGCTCTCCAGGACCCACCTGATCCTGCACGTGGCCCGGACCCACGGCTACTCCAAGGTGATGACAGGTGACAGCTGTACGCGCTTGGCCATCAAGCTCATGACCAGCCTGGCCCTCGGGAGAGGGGCCTTTCTCGCCTGGGACACGGTACGTGGGTGCCCTGCTGGCCCGTGCTCACTTGGAAGTAGTGTCGTGGGGCAGGGAAGGAGGGACCTCGAGCCCGTCCGGTGGGAGCAGTGAGGAACGTGCGCCCCCCCCCCCCCACAGGGCTTCTCAGATGAGCGGCACGGTGACGTGGTGGTGGTGCGGCCCATGCGCGACCACACGCTGAAGGAGGTTGCTTTCTACAACCGCCTGTTTGCCGTCCCCTCCGTCTTCTCCCCAGCCATCGCCACCAGGGTGAGCTGTGGGGCCGGGCAGGTGGCCTGCTCCGGCACGGGGTCAGGGGCTCACCCTCAGCGGCCTGCGCTGTGTCCACACTGGCTGTCTGACCTCAGTGTTAACAGCAGTGTGCCCAGCATTCTGGGAGCAGGTGCGGGCTGGTGTCCAAGGAAGAGGGGCTTGGGGCGGGGCGGGGGGGGTAGCGGGTCCCCAGGTGGTGGCGGGGGGCAGGGGGAATCTTGTCCGAGGACTCTGTCCACGGCATTCAGCAGCCGGGACACTTTGGAAGTGGGTGCTCCGGCTCACTCCCGCCCCCACGTGGCACGGCCGTGGCCCCTCCCGCAGCCCTCCGGCTCCCTCTCCCCAGGCCCCTGAAAAGGCCAGCATCCACCGGCTCGTGGAGGGCTTCCTGCTGCGGCTGCAGGCCCAGTTCCCGTCCACGGTCAGCACCGTGTACAGGTGTGTGCGTGCGCGCGTGCTGGGGCAGGGGTGGGGGTGCAGCCCCAGCCTGACGGTGCCCTGTGCGCCGGGCCCCACGCCCTCAGGACGAGCGAGAAGCTGGTGAAGGCCCCCCGTGACGGCCGTGCCGCCGGCCCCCGCTGCCTGCTCTGCCTCTGCGCGCTGGACGTCGACGCTTCAGGTCCGTGGAGGGGGCGGGGCGCTGGCAAGCGGGAGACGGGGTCCAGCCCCCAGAGGCTCCTCAGCTCATCTCTGCCCGCAGATAGTGCCACGGCTTTCGGGGCGCAGACCTCGGACTTCTCCCTGACACAGCCCCCCACCCCTCGGGCTGAGGCTGGGTCTCCCACAGAGGTGGGCGGTGCCCAGGACTGCTGCCAAGGGGCTGGGCCCTGCAGGAGGTAAGGCCCTCCCCGCACCGCTGTCCGGGCAGGGGTGGCACCGCGGGGCCCCAGGCCCGGTGTCGAGGCTCAGCTCTGCTCCCGCAGGGGCGCCGCCCGGGCCCGGCTCATGGAGCAGCTCTGCTACGGCTGCCGTGTGAACATGAAGGACGTGGTGAGTGGTCCCTGGCCCCGGGCGGTGACGGGGGGGGGGGGGGCTGCCACCCCCGGGCGCCCTGCCCCCCTGCCCCTCACCCGGCGGCGCTCTCTTGCAGCCCTCCCTTGACCTCCTGCCACCTTACATCCTGGCCGAGGCCCAGCTCCGCAGCCCAAGGTACCGGCTGGCCACACAGTGGGGGGCGCTCCGGGGTTGCAGGGCGTCCTTCTGGGCCGCTGCACCTGGGGACACGTTCCCAGTGTGTGGCTTCCCCCAGGGCCTCGCAGGACATCCAGGAGTGTCTGGTCGAGGACAGCGCTGAGGACTCGCTCGCCGCTGAGACCTGAGCCCGGGGCCACCTGGAGCAGGACGCGAGGATGGGCTGGCGGCATGGGGTCATATAAATAAAAATACTTTTAATTAGAAAACCCTACAGTACTCGTGGGGAAGGGAAGGCCGGCTGCGCGGGGCTCGGGGTCGAGGAAGCGGCAGCGGTCCTGCGCCGGCGGGGGAGGGGCCCCAGCTTCCCTCCGGCAGCAGCGTCGGGCCTGGCGGCCTGGGACGGGGCAGCGGAGCCCGGCTCCTACTCCTTCTCGCGGGTCCACTTGATCATGGTCTCGGGCGAGCGGTACAGGAAGATGAGCTTGGCGTACAGCTCCTCCTCCAGCTCCAGCTCCCGCGTCTCCCGCACCAGGAAGATGTCCTGGCAGAGCTTGAGGATGCGGTCCACGCAGGGCAGCTCCTCGAACATGATGGAGTGGGAGATCTCGCTGAAGAAGCCGCGCACGAACTTGCCGATGACCAGCACGATGGACACGTAGAGCCCCATGATCCTGCCGGGCCAGCACGGGTGAGTGCCCGGGGCGCCGCCTGGGCTCTGCCCGCCCGCCCGCCCTGGCGCCCAGCACACTCACTCACCCGTAGCCGGCCAGGAAGCCGAGGCTGGGCGGGCTGACCTTGTCGCTGAAGATGACCATGGGCAGCAGGTTGCACTGGGCCTGGCAGTCCTGCAGCTCGATGACCCACCACTCAAGGAAGCCGGCGGCCCCCGAGCCCACGCGCTCCCTCCGCAGCTGGATGCGCACGTCGAGGTAGTCGGCGTCCTCGTCTGGGGCAGAGCCAGCGTGGGTCAGGACCCCACCCTCTCCCAGGGCGGTGGCCACCCCTCCACCCGCGCACACACTCACTGGGCTGCAGCTGCTTCACGGGGTGCGCCTCGGGCCCGTTGGGGGCACGGATGTACTTGGGGAAGAGGTTGCGGATGACCCTGCAGGGAGAAGGCCCGGGAGTCAGGCCTGGCCCTGCCCCCGGGCCTCCCCACACCCACTCCACTCACCCTGCCTGGTCCGAGGTGCCCTCCAGCAGGCCTTCCCCTCCCCTCCCCCCTCCCCCCTCCCTCCCAGCCCCACTCACCCTGCCTGGTCCGAGGTGCCCTCCAGCAGGCCCCCCCCTCCCCCCCCCCCCCCAGCCCCACTCACACTGACTGGTCCGAGGTGCCCTCCAGCAGGCTGGCCAGCTGCCGCCGCTCACTGCTGTTGGCAGCCAGGTCCAGCGTGTGCTTCTCGTTGGAGTACTCCACGGTGCCGCCCTTGGCCAGGTCCCTGTGGGCCAGAGGGCGGCGTGAGCCGCTGTGGGCCACACCCCCACCCAGGTGGTGCCCGGGCCCGGCCCGCACCTCTGGAAGTTCCAGGTGAAGCGTAGGGTGATGGCGGCTGTGCCGTTGTGCAGCTCCCTCTTCATCTGGGCCCGGCTGGGTGGGCTGATGCGCCACAGCGCCCCGGAGCTGCCCTCAATCTGCGCTGTGACGATGTCCTCGGGGCTGTACTGGCTGATGAACTGCATGGCCAGCTGGGCCCGGAGCGGCACTGGCATGAGGAGCGGCCCACGCCCCCCGCCCCCGCCCCCCACCCTCGGAGCAGCAGTGCGGGGCCCACTCACCGGGTTCGGGTCAAACTGTCTGGACAGGTCCTCATAGGCCTGCTGCGTGAAGGGGACGATGGATGGCTGCTGGGCACTCATGGTGAACAGGGGCTGCGGGGGGGGGGGGGGGTGGTGACAGTGACGCTGAGGGGGGGTCCTCGACCCCAGGTTGCCAGCGCCGTGAGGAGCTCCGTGGGGATGAGGGAGGGGGGGGCCTGCTCCCCAGTCGGGACAGGCTGGCGGCTCACCTCGTAGCCGCCCAGCTTGAGGGTGACGGTGACGTCGATGGGCTGGTTGACCACACCGACCACAGAGCGCACCAGGGACATGAAGAGCAGCGGGAACCAGATGATGGCCACGAGGAAAAGGATGATGAGGCCGCCCATGCCGTACTTGACGATCTTCTTCTTCTTCTGCCCCTTGGGCTGGGGGTATTTCTGGAGGGAGGGGCGGGGGTCAGGGGCGCAGCTCCGCCCTCCCCACTGCCCCTGCCGCTCTGGGAGCCGTCTGCAGGCGGCCACAGCCTGGGAACTCGCCGACGGGTGAGCTGGGACACCAGAGAGGCAGCACAGCTCCCTGAGACCGCGCTCAGGACAACTCCCAGCGTCACAGCTTCGTGCCTGGGACCTGGTGAGAGATTCTCGGATCTCACACGAGCACAGACAGGGACAGAAAGCCGCGTGTTAGAGGACGGCCTGAGAACCCAGGGAGACCGCCCCCAGCACGGAGACTTCGGGGCAGATCCTGCCTGAGAGGGTCTAGCGTCCAGGATAGAATTTCCCGTAAGTCAACGATAAGAGGACAAACACCCAGGGACCAGAGACCAAGCACGCGGCCGGCAGGCGCACAAGAGCCTCGCCATCGTGAGTCACCAGGGAGACCAGGACCAAGGCCTCGCTAAGCCGCCACCTCCTGGTCTCGAGTGCTGGCGAGCACAGGGAGGAGCCAGAGCCCCGCGGGCTGCGGTGGGGGCGGCGGCCAAGGGCCTGGACCAGGGGGGTCACGAGGTGGCTCGGGCACACGGGGGTGCTGCTCCAAAGCCCCTCGTTCCGACACAGGCTACGCAGACGAGCTCTGCGGACCCCCGGGACGGGCACAGCCAGACCCAGGCTCCGGGGCGCCTTCCCGAGCCGGCGAATCCCTGCAGGGCGGGCGGGGCTGCCGGCTCTCGCTGGAGCGCCGAGCGGGGTGCAGACCTGCTGGGCCGGGGGCACCGCTCCGGGACCCCACGTCTGGCTCGTGCACGTGGACAGTTCTGTGCCCGTCACCCCCAGTGAAGCCCACAGGAACTCGGCTGACACCTTGTGTCGTGTCCTATCGTGCCCGTGACCAGAGAGGCTGGGCCACTTCTGGGCATTGCTTAGCCCTGCTCTGCCAGCAGCCTGTCCCTGACGGGGTCAAGTTCACTGTCCCAAGAACCACCTTCTGGCTTCGTGTGGTTGGGGGCTGGTGGCCATGGGATGAGGGGGGAGGCCACCCGCACCACCAAGTTCCCGTGTGGCCCATCTGCCTCGGGTGTGACCCGCCACCCTGAGCCCGGGCACCTTCTCCGTCTCCCGGCTGCACTTGATGATGAAGATGTTGGCGTAGATGTCCTCCACGCACATCCAGCTGGACAGGGACAGCGTGGTGTCCGTCCACACCCAGTCCATCACGGCCCGCAGCTCCACCAGGAACGGCACCAGCCGGAACCTGCCAGGGGCGGGCGCCGTCAGGACGGCCCGCGGGAGCCCGCCTGGCTCCCCGCGCCCGGGCCCGCCCACACTCACCCCTGGAAGAGGAAGAGGTTGAGGTGGTTGTACTTCTTGGTGAGGAAGTTGCCGAGGATGCGGGTGGGGTAGCCGCAGCGGATCTGGTAGGCGGACAGCGCGAAGTAGATGCACTTCACAAAGTACCACAGCTGGGCCACCGCGTTCTGGTTGAACATCCTGCAGGGGCGGGAGGGCCGGTCAGGGCGGCGGGCCTGGGGCCGCAGCCCCGAGCCCCCCCGTGCGCGGCCACGCACCCACCTCTCGGTGACCGCGGGCAGGACGAAGAACATCCACACGTGGATGGCCAGCACCAGCACCACCTGGAAGACCAGCTTGCCCAGCACGGTCTTGCGGAGGTAGAGGGCGCGGTCGACCACCATGGTGCTGAACTGGATGAGCAGCATGACCAGGAAGGCCTCGGGCACCTGGTCGTCCGAGAGCGAGGACGTGATGTCTGTGGCCGCTGAGTGTTTCTGCCGGGAGAGCGGAGGTCAGGGGGCGGCGGGGGGGCGGGCGGCGGGGGCTGCTGGGCTCTGTACTCACCCCAAAGGCCCAGAAGCCGAAGATGATGATGATGAAGTCAACTACATCGGCCAGAAACATGAGGGCGTAGACGTCGGTGGCCGCGCGGTACTGGGTGTGCAAGATGTCCTGGAAGAAGCGCTGCAGGGGCCGGCACACGCTCTGGGCCCTGCGGGCAGTGGCAGCGGGCTCAGCGTGCCAGCTGCCCTGTCCCCTCACCCCGCCCCTGCCCCGGCGGGCCCCCACTCCACAGCCCTGCCCCAGGCCCCCCTCTCCCCACTCCCGCCCCTGCGGCCCTCCTCTTCCTGCCCTGGCAGCCCCCACTCCCCGCTCCCCAGCCCTGCCCCAGGCCCCCATCTCCCCGCCCCTGCCCCCCCCCTTCCCCCCGGCGGCCATAAGGTCACTCACAGGGCCAGGCAGCAGCTCTGCAGTCGGAGCCCCAGGGCTCTCACCCTCTCCCGTGGGCGACTCCCCCGGTCCCGCCCTGAGGCCGCCATGCCGTCTGTGGGGAGCCGATACTGCTGATGGGAGCCTGGGGGCGCTGAGCCCAGCTCAGACTCCCGACCACCCCCAGACCACCCCCGAGGAAGCTGGGTCACCCTGCTTCATGGACCAGCAGATTGGGCTGAACACAGGGACGTCCCCGGGTCACAGGCAGTGGGCCAGCCAGGGCTGTGTCACCTGCCACGTGGGGCGTGTGGGGAGCGCAGCCGGGGCAGCGGCTCCGGGCGGGACCCGGGAGGGCCGTGGAGCGTCGTACCAGCGGCTGCGGGTCCTGCGGGCTCTGTGCTCTCGGTCTTCCTCTTCCTGAAACGCAGGCTGATCCGCCTCGTGTCCCAGGGTTTGAGCTCCAGGGGAGGCTCAGGGGGCCCGTCCCCTGCTGCTGCCTGCGTGTGGTCCTGGGTGAGGGCCCCGGCCGCCCCCGGCTCCTCCGGAGGTCCCAGGGGCGCTGGGTCCTCCTCTGCCTCCTTCCCGCTGCCGCGGCTGTGCTCCTTGGAGAGCGGGTCCTCCTCGTGGTCCCAGAGGCCGTAGCACTGTGGGGGGGGGGGAGAGGAGGCTGGTGTGGCCGCACCCTGGGACCTGCAGCACCCAGGCTTGCCCCCCGGGGGCGCGGGGGGCTCACCAGCAGCTGGGAGCGGTGGAAGAAGAGGGCCATGAGCTGCAGCAGGTCGCACTCGGCGGAGCCGGCCGCCTTCCCCAGGCCCAGGACGCGCGGCGGGAAGTACGGCTTGTTCTCGTGGCGCCGCAGCACCGCGTGCGCGTTCCAGGGGAAGAAGCCGAACTGGAACAGGTACTTGGTGACGACGGTCACCTGTGGGGGAGGGGGCTCAGCATGGCGCGGCCGGGCCCGCCCTCCCCCCTCCCCCTGCTCCGGCTGCGGCCCACCTCGGTGAACACGATGGCCGTCATCCAGAAGCGCTTGCTGGGCCTGGGGATGGACAGCATGGCCCACAGGAAGGCCAGCACGGGCAGCACCAGGGAGGTGGCCGAGGCGGTGACCATGTGGTTGAGGACGATGATGAAGTAGCAGAGCAGCTCCGAGTGGGCGGCCACGCACTGGTAGGCGGCCCGCAGCAGCCGCAGCGCCCGGCCCTGCCCCGCCTCGAACCGCTCGGCCGCCTCCAGCTCCGGGATGTGCAGGTGCCTGCGGGGGGGGGGGGGGGGGGGGGGGGGGGGGGGGGGGGGGGGGGGGGGGCGGCGCCCGGGCCTCTCACACCCGCCCCGCCGCTCCCCGCACGCGCCCCTGACCCCCCCACCCCCGCCCCGCCGCTCCCCGCACACGCCCCTGCCCTCAGCCACCCACCTGTCCAGGAGCAGCTCGCTGGCCGTGCGGGTGCGGGTGCGGGTCAGCTCCCGGGAGCCGCGCAGGGAAGCCCCGGGCTCCGGGGTCACGTCCGCGCTGCTGCTGCCACTGCTGCGGGTGTTGTAGCCCGTGCTCAGGGGGCCGCCGGGGTCGTCCGTGGCGGTGCTCAGCGGCTCCTCGGCCCCCAGCCCGCTGCGGGAGGCGAGGGCCATCACAGGCAGCCCGCCTCTGCGCTGCCCGGGCTCAGGGGCCAGAGGCGCCTCACGGTCCCTGCAGGACGAGGGGCCAGCAGGCCGCACGCCTCCCGGTCTGTAGGGTCCTGGCTGCCGCCCGAGCCCCGCCAGCCCGCACCCACCTTGACGCCATGCTCAGTGCTTCGCGGGCTGCCTCCACATCCCTGGTGTACAGCTGGTCCAGCAAGCCCCGGTGCACCTCCTGGCCCTGCGGGGCCACGAGAGGCTCAGGGGGGCAGCTCCCCGGCAGGGGCGGGAGCGGGCGTGGGGGGGGCGTGCGCTCACCCTGAGCAGCGCCTGGGTGTACAGGTAGCGCTCGGCGCGCAGCACGTCGCTCATGGCGCGGTGGTGCCGCGTGAAGGTGCGCAGCCAGTCCGTGAGCCCGTCCAGCAGCGCCCGGCCCAGCAGCCACAGGAACTGCACGGTGCTCAGCACGCGCTGCATCACGTGGCCGTGGCCTGCGGGGCGGGCGGGAGGGCGGGCGCTGCAGAGGCTGCGGGGGGGGGGGGGGGGGGGGGGGCGCCCCCGCCCCCGCCCCCGCCCCCGCCCCCCAGGCTCTGGGTGCACGCACCGGCCACCTCTTGGTCTGGGCCCTCCGCTGGCTCCGCCTCCTGGCCCCGGCTGCCTCCTGAGCACAGGGGTGTGCTGGTCAGCGCCCTGCAACCCCAAACCCCCTGCCCCTGCCCCACACGCCAGGCTCACCTGCCTGCTCCTCCCGCTGCCGCCTCAGCACCATCTGCGCATTGGTCACCCATGCCTGGTACGCCATCTGTGGGCCAGGGCCTTGGGGTCAGCACCCTGCCTGCCCGGACGTGCCCTCTGACCTCCTGTGGAGCCTGGGCCCAGGCCAGCTCCCTGCTTCAGGGCAGGAGGCTGTGCCGCGGGGCTGTGGCTGGCATTCGGTGCCAGAGCCACTTTCTGAGAACCAAGGACCCAAAAGTAAACAAGAGGCCCCACCATTTTCCGGCAAACCTGCGTAGTCCTTCCGAAAGGCAGGGACGGTCAGTGGCCCCCGGAGCCACCGCCTGTGCCAGGAGGCTGCATGCCCATCTGACCTCTGACCTGGGGCTCCAGGGGCCTGGACGAGTCTGGGCAGAGAGGGCCTCTCTCCCATGCACCCTGTGGCCAGGGCAAGGCAGGCAGGGGACCCTCCCCCCTCACCTGGAAAGCACTCTGTGCCGACGGCCTGGGGTCCTCGGGTGGGGTCTCCTCCTCCTCACTGTCAGACTCGAACAGGAAGTAGTCCCCCGAGTGGATCACTGCAGGCAGGCGGGGCTGAGAAACGTCCTCCCCTACAGGGACTCGGGCTCCACGCCCCCCACCCCAACACTTCATCTCTAACGTTTCGGGCGGGCCCAGGAACAGGCTGGCTGTGACACCCAGCATGGGTTCCCTCGGCCTCCCGCCACCCCTGGGGACAGCCATGGGGGCTGGAGGCAGGGAGCAGCCCCTGCAGGCCGGGGGCCAGGCCAGAACAGTGACAGGACACCAGACAGGACAAGGGGCGCACGAGGCCTGGGCATCAGCACGAGCACTCGGACTTGGGACAGACTGAGCGACACACAAGGGGAGCACAGGGTCTGCGCGGGGACCCGGCTAAATCGAGGCCCAGCCCATTACTGCTACGGGGCGGAGTGAGGCCGGGGTGCACGGCCAGGGGTGGGCACACGGGAGGCTCCCGGGGCAGATGCCTGCTGAGAGAGGAAGGGCCGGGGCCCCACGGTCCTGAGAGGGCGGTACCTGTGGCATGGTCCAGCCAGGGCCGCCACCACTGCCTCCGTGGCGGGGACGAGCCCCCTGGACTGCCAGGCCCTGTGGGGGGGGGCAAGGCGAGCGTGAGCCAGCGGGGAGGGCGTGGGGCGGGCGCGGGCAGCACCGCGACAGGGGCCTCGCGGTTCTGCGTGGAGTGGAGGACGGCCCACAGCGCGGACAGACGCTCGCAGGCCAGCACGGGACAGACGGGCACACGCGGCACAGACGCCAGGACCCCCCGCCCTGCGAGCCCCTCACACTCACCGGGCTCCTGGGGGGGCCCCGCGGGCTCCTGGGGGCGGCTGCGGCCGGCCCGGCTCTGCCTGTGCTTCTCCTGCTTGGCGCGGATGCGCTCCATCCTGGGGGGCGGGGGCGGCTCTGAGCACCGAGGTGGTCGGGAGAGCCCGGGGCCCCCACCCCGATGGCACCTACTGTCTCTTCAGCTGGGCCAGGGACCTCTCCTCGGCCTTGCGGTGCAGGTCGATGCTCTTGAGGCTGGCCGCGTTGTACAGCGCGAAGCCCCTGCAGGGAGGTGGGGTCACCCCAGGGCCCTCAGCTCCTGCCCCACGGCTCCCACCACCTCGGGCCTTGGCCCAGCCTCCACCCAGGTCCCTGCAGCTCAACAGGCCCCCTCCACCCCGTCCCTGGTCGTGAGCTGGGATGAGGAGGAGGACCCCCTTCTGCGGCCTCTCATCTCACGGGGCTGAGAACAAGCCAACGAGGAGGCGCCCGCGGGCAGCAGCCAGGCCGCGGGGGACCGAAGATGCCCGGCTCCACAGCCCGGGGAGGGCACCCTCGGGCCAGCGTGGGGCAGAGCTGGGGCAGAGGTCGGGCCCGAGGAGGTCGCCTGAGTGGCACGTCAACGGGACAAGGCAGTGCCACGGAACCCTGGGAGACCCGAGGGGGGCCCGACCTGGAGGCCTGCAAGGCGGTGGCCTGGAGCTCGGCACTGACGTGCAGGAAGTAGCGGCTGAGGAAGACGCGGCGCTGCAGCAGCAGGAACAGGAAGCAGAGGCTGTCCCAGAGCACGCCGGCCTCCTCCACGGGCAGCAGGCAGTCCCGGTCCCGGCTCCGCATCTCCGCGGCTGCGGGGCGGCGGCGGCCCGCGTCAGGGGTGCTCCGCGACCCCAGAGGCAGTGCATGCTGAGCCCCGCCCCCGGCGTGCCCCCCGCCCCCCAGCCCCACTCACGGTCATAGTAGCCCCTGACGGTGCACGCGAGGCTGAAGAGCTGGACGGCCCAGCAGAAGGTGCTCTGCATCTGCTCCACGAAGACGCAGGACAGGAGCTGGGGCAGGAAGAGGGTCAGGGCCAGCCCGGGCCGGGCAGGGGGCGGGGCGGGGCCGGGCGCCGGGCTCACCGAGAGCATGTTCTTGGCGATGATGACGGTGACGTTGTACAGGATGAGGCAGTCCCACAGCACGAGGCGGGCCCGCACGTGCTTCTGCAGCAGGCTGGGCCCGGAGAGCAGCAGGTAGAAGCAGGCCAGCAGGTAGCCCAGGCCGAAGACGCTGATGCGGGTGGCCCCGGTGACAAACACCAC
The DNA here is from genome assembly GCA_004023785.1 of Mungos mungo. NCBI lineage: Eukaryota > Metazoa > Chordata > Mammalia > Carnivora > Herpestidae > Mungos > Mungos mungo. Next base: position 28,911 of record PISW01010151.1, on the reverse strand, counting down.
CACCAGCACCAGCCAGAAGAGGTAGCGGAAGACGGCCACCTTCAGCATGTCGAGGTAGGACCTGGCGGACGGGGCGTCACTGTGGAGGCCGGCCCGCCTCCACCCCCTCCCGCAGCCTCCGCCCTGGGGGCCCGTGGAACGCGCCCCTGCTGCCGGGTCCGGGCCGTGCCCAGGACCCACCTGCAGTAGATGAAGTTGGGCACCGGGTCGGGCTCGCCCTGCGGCTCCTCCAGGCGGTCGGTGTTGGTGCCGGCCACGTGCTGCCACTCCTCCGAGCGCTCCGCCGCGAACACCTGCCACTGCTGGGAGGCGCAGAGCAGCAGCAGGAAGTCGCCTGCGGGCACACGGGCGTTGGCGCTGCGCCCCGCCCAGCCCCCTTCCCGCCCCGAGGCCAGAGAGGAGCGCCGCTGTGCTCCTGTGGGGGTTGGGTGGGCTAGGGAGGGGGCGACGCCTGAGCGTGGATAGCGGGAGACACGTCTCGACGTGGGCCGCATATCAGGAGGCGTGGCCAGTGTGCCCCTGACCGCACACCCGCGTCTATTCCTCTGACCACCTGGGTCACACCTGCATCTACCCCCAGACCCACACCTGCGTGCACACGGACGTGGGCCTGGAGAAGGGGCGCCCTTATGGGAAAAGGCCCCTCTGGGGAACCCCAAGACTGGCCGCCGGTGAGGCCTCTCTGGCAGAGGCGGGCCTAGGCTGAAGCACCGCCCATCCCCAGGCACAATCTCCCCGCCCTCCGGGGAGGCGGGCGCTCACTGATGAGGTTGGTGGAGTTGGGGGTTCTGAAGAAGTCGGGCAGGTACAGCCACTTGATGAGCGCTGAGTTCATGGGGATGGCCTGGCTCCAGCGCCACGGGTAGTCTGCGGGTGCACGGTGGGCGTCAGGGCCGCTGTCCCGTCCCGCTGGCAGGCCTGTGGCCTCCAGGGTCCACGGGCCTCACCCCTGCACCCACCCCTGCATTCATTCACGCAGTCTCAGAAACACCGCATCTGTTGCTCAGAGTCTTAGGAGCGAGATTCCAGCGCATTCTTACCTACGCCTTTCTCGGCACGCACGGGCCCAGCGCCCGCCCGGAGTAACGGGCAGACGGGCCTGCGGGAGCAGCGGACACAGAGGGCCCCGAGTGAGGCTGTCAGAACAGCCCAGACAAAGCCCAGCTCCACAAGCAAACGCCAGTGAGGACGGGAAACGCCGGGTGCCACGTGCAACCCTGGCGGAACGGGAGACGGGACCACACCGCGCGCCTTAACCCCCGAGGAGTGAGAACCGTGCGCCTGATGCTCCGGCACGGTCACCCCAAAGAGCACCACGCGGGGAACCCGCTGCCTTCCTGGGGCCAGAGAGGAGACGGCGCCGGTGTGTCCAGGGCCGGGACAGGCCTCAGCGGGGAGAGGGGACCAGCAACCGCCACGCACAACACGCTCGCCAAGCAAACGAGCCAGCCCCCCGGCGACCTGGGGTTCAGTCCCAGTGCTGCGACGTCGGGGCTGCAGAGGGCCCGCACGACCGCAAGCTCAGGGTGCCGGGTGGGAGAGCCTGGTGGGGCCCAGGGACCGCCGTCCACTTTGCCTCAGTGCGCCTGTCACAGCCCCGGAAATGAACTTCACTGTATCGCAGACAGAGGCTGCCCTGGTGCTGGGGCCCCCGAGATCGGGTGCAGACCACGGGTGTGCCGGGAGCACCCACGGATGACACAGTCCCGGGAAGGGGGAGGAAAGAAGCCCGCGGGAGCGACTTCGGAAAACAGTGTGTGGACCAGAGACCGAGGCCAAAAGCGACAAGCAAACCTGATGCCCGGATCGGTCTACGTTTTCGTCTCCAGCAACAGAAGGGTGGGGTGTGGACGGCTTGGGGGGCGGGGGGGAATGGCGGGCACAGGCTCCTGGGCCGAGGAAGGCAGGGGCTCCCAGGGCCGACGCAGTGCCCACAAGGACGATCGAGTAGAGGACGCTGGGCCTCAAGTGGACCCCAAAGCAGCAGCATCCAGAGCCCATAAGGACATAAATTAACAACGGATGGAATCTGCGGGACAAGACAGCGTTCTTCTCTACGCAAGAGGCCGACCCAGAAAATCACCACCAGAAAACCGGGAGCACTTCCTGCCGACGTGACCCACGTGGAAGGGTATTAGCCAGAAAGGTCCGAGTCTCAGGAGACGCCCCGGGGCCAGGCCCGCGCGCCGGTGACAGACGCGGAGCTGAGCACGTCGCAGCTGCCAGGAGGGCCTCGTCACCCGCTCTCCCAGGACACCGGACCCCCTACAAAATCACAGCCCACTGCCCCCCAAAAGTTCGAGTTCCTGAAAGACGAAGATGCCGGGGAAACTGCCCCAGTGCCGAGGAGACCGTGGACAGGAGGCCACGGGGGGTGCAAGGGGCCCCAGCGAGAGCCGTGTCAGATGCCCGCCTGCGCTGTCACCGCTTGGTCACCAGGTCACGTCACGCTAATGTCAGGGAGCTGCTTTCGCAACTCTGCGGGTCTGCACGCAAAGTCAGCAACCAGACGAAACAGGAGTGAAGGCGGAGGGAGGGCCCGGAACGCGTTTGGTGGCGGGCCGCGTGGTTGGTTGGTAGGACTTGCTGGAAAAGCCAGCAGGGAGCGGTCAGGTCAGTGGCGGCCGCGCAGGGCAGGGACTCTGCCCACGACCTCGCGCACCCTCACCACCCACAGAACCACCGCCCAAGCCTCAGAGCGGCTTCAGGGGCTCCGGGGGCCGACCGGGCTGCCGAGAAACACGGGGGAGGAAGCCAAGTGACCGGATCAACAGAAAACGTCAGTCCTGCGGGCCCCGCGGCGCAGCAGGGAGCCGACGGACACGGACACAACACAGGGACAGCTGGGGACGGAGCAGCGGCCCCTCCACCGCATGGGCCGCGGACACGGAAGGGCCACACGAGGGCCACACGGACGGCCATAGGACAGGACACAGCAGGGACCGCCCAACAACCCCACATTCAGGGCTTCCTGTGCCCACCCAGCTGCTCCGGAAACCCCGCCCTGACCAGAGGGCACGAGGGCAGAGCTCAGCCAAGTGCAGACACTGGGTCCTGTATGGGAGCCAACAGCCACTGGGGCCACCCCAGGAGGGACAGCAAAGCAGGGCTGGGTGGGATGGACTGCAGAGCCAGGCTCGGGGCTCTGGCGGGGCCGCTCCCTGCCCTGCACTTCCAACTTTTCTGACTGTTCCAAATTTTTCAGAATAGAACATTGGGGAAAAAGAAAGGGTACAGATGCAAAGGGATAAGAGGGTGGGCAGGGCCCGCGGGCTGGGCTGGGGCTGACGGAGGCGCAGGGCAGGGGTGGGCAGGGCTCACCGAGGCACAGGGCGGGCGGGAGGCCCAGGCACAGCAGGTACTGGTACAGCAAGAACAGCGCCAAGAAGAGACAGTAGTTGGGCCAGAGGCGGGCGATGGCTCCGCGGTGCCGGCGGGTGAGGATGGCCACCAGCCAGCAGCCGTGCAGGATGACCATGAAGTTCATGCGCTGCCCAATCACAGTCACGGCCATCAGGAAGCAGATCTATGGGGGCAGGGACGGGGGAGCACAGTGAGCTGCTGGGAGGGGCCTCGGCTGGCTCCGAGCGCGGTGGGGGCAACGGCCCAGGTTCACTGCCGCCTACGCTGTTGTCACGGAGGCGGGAGAACTGGACACGGCTCCGGAGGTGCCCCGGCTCGGTGGAGACTCTAACCCAGTCTGCGTGCAAGGTCCAGCCCCCCGCCTTACTCTCCAGGGGCACGCCGACTGAGCCCGGGGGGAGTCCGGGCCCGCAGGCCTGTGCCCTGCGCTCCCCAGGGTGGCCCCCAGGGGCCAGCACGTTGCAGATGTCCAGCCAAGGCCCCAGCCCTGCCCAGGGAAGGGGTGAGGGCTGACGCTGGGCCTCACCTCTAGCCCGAATTTGTAGAAAAAGAAGTTGACAAAGTACTTGAGGCAGCTGAGGAGGTCGCGGTCCAGCCGCTGGCGGGTGCCGTCGGCAAAGACGGCCTGCGCGGGCAGCGGCGCCAGCTGGTGCTGCCGACGGTGGTGCTCCTGGCGTCGGTAAACGATGGCCTCGAACACCAGCAGCAGCAGGACTTGTAGGTGGTTCTGGGGAGGAGGGCAGAGTCAGGCTGCGCCCCCCACCCCCGCCGCGGCCCCGCGGCCCCACGGCCCCGCGCTCACCTGGATGTAGCCTAGGTTTGGGAAGCCCTTCCGTACCCCAAACCAGTTGGCAGGGTCAACGGGCCCCCTGTACAGCAGGGACTGCCTGATCTCCGTCTTCTGCAGGTTTGTGCTGTTGAGGAGGGGCTGGGGGAGGGGAGAATCAGCACCCGCTGCCACCCGGGAGCTGATGCGCACCCCAGGGGCCGCCCTGCCACCACTCCGGACGGGCCCGGACCACGGCTGCCCCCCCCCGCAGGACAGGCGTGGGCTGTCGGCCTGACCGACCTTAATGGGGACGGGGACAGGGTGTCGGGGCAAGGAGGCCACAGGCAGGGGTAGAGAGAGGCGGCGGGGTGGGGGTGGGGGTGGGGGCGGCGGGGGGGCCCCCCAGCAGCAGCCCGCACACCTCGGTGCAGTTGCTGGAGTACTCGTGCGGGTTGACGACCTTCAGCTGGTAGAGCATCTTGCACACGATGATGATGCAGGTCCACACGGTGGACAGGCAGGAGGCCATGGGCCGGAAGCGGGGGTAGGGCAGGGCGAAGGCCCACAGCACGACCAGAAGCAGGTTCATCACGGACACCTGGAAAGCGGCGGACGGGCTGGGGTGGGCGGACCGGGCAGCACCTCCCCGGGGACCCTGCGATCTGCCACCCGAAGGTCCCAGGCTCTGCGTGCCCCCAAGTGACCCCACTGCGAAGGAGGGAACATGTCCGTCCCCTCCTTACCTCCTTCAGGGCCACCCACACAGTGTACAGGGCCACCAGTTTGAAGACGTGCAGCTCCAGCAGGCGCCGGGTCACCACCTGCACGCGGGTGAGGACTTCGGAGAAGCGGTCGGCCAGGTCCAGCAGCCGTTCGGCCACCAGCCCCCACTTGTTGGCAGCAGCTGTGAGAGGGGCGCCGTGAGGACTCGGGGACCAGGGCCTCTGAGCCCGGGGCTCACGGGAGTCTGGGTGAAGGGACCCGACACCTGCCCATCAGACTCACCTTCAGGGACCTGCATGGCCTGCTGGGGGCCGGCGGTGCTCAGCCCCTCCTCCTCCTCCTCCTCCTGCAGCAGCGGGGTTCCGCTGACTGCATCCTGCCTAGGGTGGGCCCCAAGGTGTCACTCCTCACCCCAGACCCTGGGGCAGGCCCCACGGGCCCCTCCCGTCCTGGCCCTGCCTGGGGCGGGGAAAAGGCCCCTGCTGCGGCCCAGCTGGCGTTCTGCCCCCATAACCCGAAGGCCAGAGCGAGCAGCCAGCACCGCGGCCCCACAGCGTCCGAAGGGGCAGCCGAGGCCACCGCCCTGCCCCAGACCCTCCCGCCCGAGCCCATCGCCCTCCTTCCCTTCCCCAGGGATGAGGCCCTTCTCTGTGCCGGTGGATGGGGGGCGGCGCACGCTGCAGCCCTGACCTGAGCCCAGACTGGGGGGGGGGGGCTTGCTGCTGAGGGCGGCACACCTGCGAGCCCAGCGGGGCAGGGGGGCGGCGGGGGGGGGCGCGCGCCCCAGCTCCGTGAGCCGCATGAAGGGCCGGTGGAAGTAGTGCAGCTGCAGGATGCAGGCGAGCAGGAAGAAGCCGGGCACCAGGATGCTGGAGAAGAGCTCGGACACGCTGAACTGCTCCAGGCCCAGGTCGCCCAGCCTGGCGGGGCGGCGGCCGTCAGACCGGGGTGGGGGAGGAAGAGGGCTCCACGCCCCCCCCCCCCGTCCCTGGACACCCGCCCACGGCCCGCCACCCCCGACACCCACTGCTCGTCCGTGAGGCCCGTCAGGTTGCGCCAGTGCGCAGGGAAGTCCTGGAACTGGAAGGTGTAGACGGCGCTGAGCACCAGCATGGTGTAGGCCACCACCAGCCACCAGAACGCCTTGAGCAGCTTCCTCCACAGGCTGTAGTAGACCTGCCGGGCCGCGCGGTGAGGACCGGCCTGGGGTGCCCCCGCCCCGCCCCCCCCCGGCCTGGGCGCGCCCCCCATCGCCGGCACCTGGAAGAGCATGAGGCACAGCAGGAAGAGGAGCATGTACACGACCTTGTAGACGACGAGGCGGCCGGCGAAGCTGACCACGACGAACATGCCGGCGCACACGTAGATCCAGTACTTGGCGCACAGGCCCCTGAGCAGCGCGCCCAGGCTCCGGAGCAGCGTGCGCTGCCGTGTGGGCTCTGCGGGCCGGGCCAAGGGGGCAGCTGAGGCTTGGCTTCTGGGCTGGTGGGGGTAGGGGTCGCTGTCCCTTGACTGCCCCCCTGCCCCTCACCCGGGCCGGCCACGCTGACCCCCACGCTGACCCCCAGCGGGCCCCTCACCCGGGCCGGCCACGCTGACCCCCACGCTGACCCCCAGCGGGCCCCTCACCCGGGTCAGTCACGCTGACCCCCACGCTGACCCCCAGCAGGCCAGCAGCGCTCTTCTTCGCCTTCTTCAGCAGCTTCTCCTTGACGAACTGACGCACCAGGAGCCAGAAGGTCAGGGTGAACAGCAGCTGGGGGGGTGGGGCCGTGTCACCAGGAGCCGGGACACCCAGCCAGCGCCCAGCCCGCGGAGCCCCACCCAGGCCACGGGGCCCCCCCTTCGCGCTGCCCTCCCTCCCCGCAGCCTCGGACTGACTGTGTCGCAAAGGTGTGTGGACACAAGCTTGCACACTCACGCCCACACAACCTCACACATACACATGCACACACGGCTCAGACGTCCAGATACGACGCGCTCTCATCGGGGACGCAGTGGGGGCACAGAGATCCCCTGACACCCAGGGGGCAGCTGACACTAGGGGAACCGTGTCAGGGACCCAGGGGCGGCACCCCGATGACACAAGGTCACCGTTCGTTCACTCGGTGCTGATTCAGCCACCGCTCTGGGGCGCTCGACAGGACCCCGTGGGGACTGTGGGCCGCGAACGCAGCACCGCCCAGCGGCCCTGCCCGCGCTCACCATGGCGCCGAGGTCCAGGCAGGGGTAGCGGCTGTGCTCCAGCCCCAGCTGCCGCAGGCTGAGCGGGCCCAGCGTGGCGGGCAGCTCGGGGCGCAGGTCCATGGCCCACACGTAGCGCAGACCGCATAGCGCCAGCCCGTAGAGCAGGAGGAAGGGCGAGCAGAGCATGGCCAGCTGGTGGCGGCTGCGCACCGTCCAGATGAGGCAGGCCCAGAGCAGCAGCACGAAGGTCAGCCAGCTGTGGTAGGTGATGCTCCACACCTGCGCGGCGGGGCGGTGGGCGGGGGCCCCGTGCCTCCGCCCCGCCCCCGCCCCCGCCCCACACCCGAGGACAGACAAGTGTTCCCAAACACACCCGCCCACCACCCATGAAGTGTGCGCGTGCACACGCACACACACGCACGCAAGCCACAGCATTTCTGGCAAAAGGCACTCAGGCCGCCGTCTGCCTCCCAGAACGCCGCGAGGGAAGCAGCAGGCGGAGGCCGCCCGGACGGGCCTGCCCGAGCCGGCTGCTCCTTACCATCATGGCGATGAGGGCACACACGTAGCTCTGGTCCATGATCAGATGGCCCAGGCCGTGCAGTGGAGACATCTGTCTGGGCTCAGACGGCCTGGGGTGCACTGAAGGGTAGGGGACAGAGGTCACCAGCGAGCCGGACCCCAGCGGGGGCAGCTCCAACACCAACAGGCCGGAGCCCCTCACCCGCAGCAGACTCGGCCCTAGAACTTGGCCAGGGGCCCCCGGGGAGGACGGGGCATGTTCGGCAGACGGTCTGCAGTGGGCTCCCGTCTGACACTGTCCCCGGCGTGCCACGGGACCCTGGGCAGCCCTCGCCCCACGCCACATCTTGGTTTCCAAGCCTGTGAAAGGACAGGCCAGACGAGACGGCCCCAAGTCCCGTCCAGCTCCGTGCACAGGCACATCCCCCGGGGCAGCTGCAAGGGCCACCATTTCGCCTCCTGCTTCATGCAAAATGGGAAGCCAGCCTCGGGGGAGAGAGAGAAGTGCCCAGAAAAATGCCCCGCCCTCCCCATGGGGCCACTGGGCACAGCCAGCCAAGAGAAGCTGGCAGCCTGGGCCACAGGCCCAGCCCGGGGGGCAGGGGGGGGAGGGGACAGTCCAGCCCTCTGGGAACCGGGAGACAAGGTCTCAGGCAGCTGCCCGCCCCTGTCCCGACCCCCAGGCGGCACAGCTGGAGAGGTCAGCAGGGAAGACCACCCGGTGGCCACCAGGGGGCAGCACCAGCATGCCTGCAGAAGGTGGTGTCCCTGGTCAGCCGGGGCAGTGTGGCACTCACGGGGGCGCTGCAGGACGGGGCTGTGGCCGGTCAGGTCGTGCACGGTGCAGTTGTCGGTCTCCCACTCAGACCCCGTGGTCATGGGTGGCGCGCGCTGCAAAAGCCAGCGGAGGGCGACCCGGTGAGCCAAGCCCGTGGGCAGGCAGACTCCGGTGGTGGCGCGGCTCCGTGTGGCTCCTTACCTGGGCAGCCCCCTCCTCCTTGGTGGCTCCAGCCCCGCCCTGGCCCTGGGGCCACTGGTCCGCCTGCGTCAGCTCCACCTGCTGCTGGTCATCGCCCCCGGCCGCCGCCTTCCTCTGCGGACACCAGAGCCCCGCTCAGCTCCCAGCCCACGAGCTGCCGGAGCGGGGAGGACGCGCGCCCAGGCCTCACCTGGCCCGGGGGCGGGGGCGGGCGCAGCTTCAGGAGCGAGGCCACCGTGTAGTAGAGCAGCAGCAGGACGCCGGGGCTCACGTAGACCGGCCAGTCGTGGCTGGTGTCGAGGGCCAGCGCGTTGGGACTGGAGCAGTTGCTATAGACCACCAGCGCCTTGAGACCCAGCACCCTGCCCAGAGAAGGCGAGCGTCTGAGCCGGGGAGCGGGCAGCCGGGCCGGGCCAGGGCAGGCAGCGGGGCCGGCGCAGGGGAGCCCCACCTGGCCCAGATGCCGGCAGGGGGGAGCATGGCCTGGGCGAAGGGCGTCTGGTAGCAGTAGATGCAGACGAGGTGGCCGGCGCCGAAGCAGCCCACCGTGACGCAGAGTGTGCTGAAGCCCAGGGGGCTGATGGGGAAGTGGCAAGCCCACCAGGTGCAGATGGCCAGGAAGACCAGGAAGTAGAAGCTGGAGAAGGCCGAGGGGTGGGCGATGCCTGCAGGGCAGGGCAGGGGCGTCAGGGCCATGCCTGGCCGGCCCGGCGAGACCCCTCCCCCCACAAGCCGGTTGGTGCTGGTGCCCCTGCTCCTCGCCCAGAGGGTACCTGCCAGCGCCAGCAGCAGAATGGCCAGGGTCCGCCCGGCCGCCACCAGCAGCCAGTGGGCCGTCACCTGGAACCGGGTGGCCAGCCGTGACCTCTGCTTGGGGGCCGCGTGATGAGGCCCCTCTGGAGCGCCGGCATCCCCTTCCCCGTCGTCGTCATCCTGCCGAGGTCATGGGGAGGGGCAGGGGTCAGGTGCAAGGCACTCAGGCCACACGGGCAGGGAGGAGGCCTCCCTCAAGTTCACAGCCCCGCAGGCCCTCCTGGAGGCCGCCTGCCCTGGCCCTGGCACACGGTGCCTGACCCGGGCAGCCTGACCTCAGAGTCTCCTGGAACGCAGCAAGTGCCTGTTTACCTCCCTTTCTAGCCCGTGGGGACCCCCGAGGGCAGGGCGGGCCCCCAGATTCCTGCACACGTCCTCAGAGCCCCAGCACCCGCGAGGCCCGAGTGTGTGCACACGGCCGCCGCCCTCACAGCCCATAGAGCTCTTCTATGCCCACGCCCCTGGGTCCCACGGCTGAAGCCACACTTTCCCCAGGAGGAAACAGGGGTGCAGAGGAGACCCCGAACCTACAGTGGGGGGTACCCGGTTTGCGGTTTAACCCTGCCCGCTTTCTGCCACCTGGGGGGTCCTGGAGAGCCCGGGGCAGGCGGGCCGGCCAGGCCTCACAGAGACCCGGGCCTCCGACCCTCGCTCTACTAGGTTCCCCAGAACGGAGCCATTTCCTGGATGCCCAGCTCCCCGCCCCACACCCCGCCTGCGCGCCGGACGCCTCGCCCGGGCCTCTCCCACAGGGCAGCACTCCGCGTCCGGGCTGAGCCCGTGGGAGGAGGGGACCATGTCCCAGCTCCTGCCTCCCGGCCACGCAGCCTCGGGCAGGGCACCTAACCTCTTCCAGTCACTTCCCAGCTGTCAGGTGGGGGTGGGGACCAGATAGGTCCCCGCCTCATGGAGCAGGAAGGGGGTGGGGAGGCCCCAGGGAGGAGTCCCTGAGCCGTGACTGGAAGAAAGGGAGGGGGCAGGCCAGGGGAACGGGGGTACAGGACAGCCGGGACCCCAGATTTCAGAGCAGGAGGCCCAGGGCCCTGAGAGGTGGGGGACCCCAGCCAGCCCGGCGGGGGGGCGTTCACCAGGCCGGCACACAGCTGGCCGCGGCCGTGGGAACGTGTCCTCGAGCCTGTGCCTGTCACGGGGACAGGGCAGCTGCTGGCTGGACAGCAGGTGCTCGGAACGTCCGGTGGCCAGTCCTGGCTCCAGCCCCGACTCGGCGGCCACAGAGGGCTTCGCAGAATTTCCTCTCTGGCCCTCTCCCTGCGCAGCCGGCCAGCCGCCCTCTGAGCATGCGTGCAGGTGCACGTGACATGCGTGTCAGGATCCGTGTGCACGGCTCCACGCACACACAGTCCTGCTGGGTGGCGTCACATGTACATGCAGGCGGCTTCGGGCTTTAGAACTCACACCGGCGGAGGGACCCCCCAGCCCTTTGCTCTGAGGTCTGCCTACACCGGCCACCCCAGCCAGTGAGATGGCACAGGCTCTCTCCTGTGCCCCCGAGGACACGCAGAGGAAGGTGGCCTGTCCCAGTCACCTGGCAGACCAGAGTCCAGACCCCTGTACCACCAGGGAAGTGCCGTGTTGTGAGAGCAGTATGGGTGACTGGCCCCCCCGTCCTTCCCCAGATTTCGGGATCGAGTCCAGCCCTCTCCTGGCAGAGCTGTTCTGGGAAACCCCGGCCCCGCCAACAAGGGAGGCAGAGGCGCCCGGGGCCCGCACAGGGGCTCCCACGTGAGGCTGACGGGCAGCCCCTCGTCCTGGGAACAGGACATACACCTTCTCCCGCCCCTGAGGCCTCACCTCTTCACAATGAGCACAGATGCACTGTTAAAATGAAAAAGTACAAATTCGTGTAAAAAAGGAAAACAAAGTCAAATAGTCCTCAAACGGCTGGGAAGGATGCACGCCCTCCCCGGGCACCTCACCTGCTCCTGGGCACACTGGCTCGGCCGGGCTCCCCGCACCAGGCGCCCACAGAGACCGAGGCACACGGCGGAGACCACCAGGACGCCCAGGTCAGGGGCCACCAGCCGGATGGCATTGAGGATGTCCTTCAGGTCCAGCCTGGGAAGGGGCAGGAAGTGCTCACTGGTTGGTGCTGGGGGGCTGGGGGGGACAAGCAGGGAAGAGGGGACCCCAGGTGCTCGAGGCCCCGGCCCCGGGCCTGGCAAAGGAAGGCAGGGGACTCACCTGGTCAGCCCTATGTGCTGGGACACGTTCTGCCAGAGGCTGCCTGCAGAGAGAGGCCCGGGCTGGGGTCAGCCGCGCCGCCCGGGACAACAGAGCGCCTGGCCTCTGGGCTGCCCACAAAATGCTGCCTCTACTAGTAGGGAAACTGAGGCCCAGCCAGGCCCAGTCAGGAGGGTGGAGGCCCGGAGGCCCGCCTGGCAGAATGGGGATTCATAGCCAGGAGCCCAGGCTGGGCCTCAAAACCACCAGCAGAGCCCCTCCCGACCCTGGGGTCCGCGTGGGAGGCTGTGCCCCAGACAGGAGGGCCTGTGCAGCCCCCAGGCACTCAGCTCTGCTCCACGCCCCGGCTTCTCAACTGGGTTTGGACATGATCGCCACGGGATGAAATCAGGAGCCTGACCAGGGCGGGGGGGAGGGGCCGTGCTGGCAACACCAGCTGTGGGCGCTGGGGACCCACGGTTCACGGGTCTGGAGTCTGGGGCGCCAGGGCTGCTCCTTTCTGGAGCTGGGGGGGGGGGTATCAGCTGGAAACACTGCCTGCAGGAGAGGCCCAGGGCAGCGGGTGGGCAGGGCACTGAGGGCCACTGGCGCCCGTGGCCAGGTCTCCAGGTGCCAGAGGAAGATGCTGACGGAGGGAAGGGCCTGAAGGCCGAGGTTGCCCTGAGGGCCAGATTTCGGGGTCTAGAATTAGCACCCTGCCTCACTCGGCCCAGCCCCAGGCCAACTGTCACTGGCTCTTAAGCCAGGCCACGTGGGCTGCACAGAAATTGTGGACAGGAGCTCAGGGACCGGCCCGTATTAGGCAAAGCCTGGCTGAGGCGGGGCGGCGGCCTTTCCCAGGACTCTGGCGCCCCCGCCCTCTCGCCTGGCCTCCAGTGGCTCTCCCGGGCCTGCTGCCCCGGGCACCCCCTTCCCAGGCCCGTCGAAACTCACAGCTTGGCCCCAGGAGCTGGTCCAGGCGGGGCACAGTGTGCAGGCATATCTGGAAAGCCAGGTGGGCGGCCAGGAAGAGGAGGCTGAAAAGCAGCAGGGCTTGGAGGAGGCGACCAGTGTGGCCTGCGGGCAGAGGGGACAGGCTGGCACAGGGCCTTCTTTCGCCCATCCTGGGGGACCTGCATCCCACTGGAGCCTGGGAGCCGGACCAGGAGCCCCCAAGCTCAGGCAGAGATGGCCCCAGACAAGGCCCCGTGTGTCCTGCTCCTGGCAGGATGTAACTACAACCAGGCCGGACCCTGCGCCTGGGGGAGGACTCGCAAAGCCTTGGGGTCACTCCGCTCTGAGCGGGGGGCAGCTTGCACTCCGTGCAAGGAACGGAGGCTCTGAGGGGCTTGCAGAGCTGGAGTCCTGTCTCAGGACGTGGCTGGGGCGGCCTCCTGCTCCGGCCCCTCCAGCGGGAGCCCCAGAGCCTCGCCGTGCCGCCAGCTGACTCCTTCCTGGCTTGGGGACAGAGGCGTCACCTTCTCCTGCCAGAGGCTGGCAAGCTCAGGGCCCGTGCTCAGTTGTGTGCCCTCCCCCAGGGGTGGCCCAGCAGGTGAGGGCCCTGCAGCGCCGTGTGAGCAGCCGCCGGGGAGGCCGAGGCTGGTCCCTGTCCACCCGCTGCCCCACTGACCCTGCGGAGGCTCAGAGAGGGCAAGGAGCTCCCGGGGGCGGCCCAGGCAAGACCCGGACAACTTTGCTGAGACTCATTTCTAGGTCCCTCCCTGCCTCCAACCCTTGGTGGGGCAGGGGTGAGTGACGGGGGAGGGCAGGGTGGGGCCGTGGAGCACTGGGAAGGAGAAATGGAAAATGAACGGAACGCCTGGCCGTCAGCCCCGGCCGGGCCAGCTCTGCTCAGAGCAGCAGGCCAAGGGCACAAAGAGGCCACGGGCCTCCCACCGGGAGGAGAGGCCGGGCTCCCTACGCAGGAGCCTGTGGGGGCGGTGGGCACCGCTGCACCCCTCCCCCGCCAGGAGCCTGTAAGGGCTGTGAGGCCGCCCTCCTGGCAGACTCCCCTCTGCCCTGCTCACCTGTGCAGCCCCTCCCTGCACACCTAGGACGTCCCTCCAGGAGGCAGTGAGGGAGCACCTGGCCGCCCCGCGGACACCCAGGCAGGCCTCGGGCATCACCTGACCCCGGGTGTCACCAGACCTCACGCACAGCTGGACCCCGGGTGTTACCAGAGCCGAAGCCTCAAGTGCCAGGCTGCTGGGCTCCTCACACGCGCAAGAACCCGGGGGTCAAGGAAGGAGCACCAGGCTCCAGACCCCTGGGCAGGATGTCCCGCCCCTCTCGGACGTGTGGCAAATCGTCAGGTGCACAGGGCTGCCCCATGGCTGGAGCTCCCTGCCAGGTGGGGGCTGGCTGAGCAGGAAGTGGGAGGGGCCAGGAGGGGCAGGGGGTGGGGGGTCAGGCGGGTGGGGGGCCTGCTGCATCTGCCCGGGAGGGGCAGGGCTGGGAACCCCTGACGATTGTGAGTTTTGGCCCTGAGAGCTGCCAGCTCGCTGTCCCGGGGCCTGAAGGCCACTGGCCTGGCCGCTCCCCGCTTGTCCACAGCAGGGGAGAGGCACAGACACCGCCCTCCTGAAGGATGGCGGGGTGGGGGGTGGGGGGGGCCTCAGGCTCGCCAGGGAAATAGGAAGTGGGGCTGGCGGGCCGGGACCCCAGGAGCAGAGGCAGCGGGAGGGGCTCCTGGGGGGACTGTACAAGGAATCTGACCCACGGCAGGAATCTGGGGTTCGAGGCCCCCCAAACTGCCTTGATAGTGGCAGCTTTGTCTACACATGCTGCCGGCGGCTTCTGCCTTCAGGTCCCTGTGGACCGCCGCCCCCCACCCTCACCCACCCACCCAAAGGCCTCACTCACACACCCTCTTCGGGCCAGCCGGGCGGGGGGCCAGCTCTTTGCGGACCCCTTTCCTGACGGGAGCCTGTTCCCTGGGGGCGGGTGGGACCCTTGGCGTGGCTCCTGGGGGTGTCCCAGGAAGTGCACTGAGAAGGTGGGGAAGGGGCGGCCGCAGTCACGCCATCAGGCTCCAGAGACGTGGGGGCAGGGCGGGGGCACCTCAGGAGCCTGGGCCCTGAGCCCTCGGAAGGAGGTTCTCCTCAGAGGACGTGTGTGCAGGAGGGTGGCGGGGACCCTGGGGACGCGCGGGGCAGAACCTGCAGGGCTGGCCCCCGGGTGGGCTTTGTCCTGAGGGGGGGACGGTGTGAGCCCCTGCCTGGGCCTCACCCCCGGGGCCAGGCATCAGCGCCCTCAGGGCCCAGGCGGCAGCCCTTCCACCAGCTGCCCCGCCTCCACAGCAGCCCGAGCCGCCCGGCTGCGCCTGTTTTCCGCTCTCCCACTCGGAAAATCCCGGCAGCCTCCCTGTCCCTGAAGGGCCTCTGAGGGTGGACAGATGGACAGACACGTTGGGCAAGAATGGCTTCACAGAGCTCCCTCCCCCTCCCCCAGCGGGCCCCTCCTGCTCCGCCTGCTCCCCCCACCGCCCATGGGGGGCACCAGCTCCCCGGATGGATGGACGGCCGGGCTGGCAGACTGACGGGCGGGCGAAGAGGGGGGTGCCTGGCAGGGGAGGGCCTGCGGCAGGTACGGACCCGGCGTTCGACCCACACTCGAGACGGGCACCCCAGCAAGGAGGGGGCCTGATGGGGGTTAGGGCCCGCGTCCCAGGCTAGGGCTGACCAGCCAGCCTGCAGGGGCAGAATGACAGCCGCCCCTCCCCCGGTGTCCCCCCCCCCCCCCGAGTCCCCGGACGCCGTGCGCACGTTTATGTGGCAAAGGGAACTCGAGGCTCCAGGCAGCTGACCACGGCACAGGAGCTGACCCGGGTCCCCAGGGAAGGCCGGGGTCATCACAGGGTCCTAACAGTGGACAGTGGCGGGAGGGCCAGAGTCAGAGTGACGAGGTGACCCGTGCCTGCGGCTGTTGCTGGCTTGGACGGTGGGGGAGGGGCCGCGGATGCCTCTAGAAGCCGGAAAGATGAGGCAACGGATCCCCTCCAGGAGCCTCCAGAGGGACACAGCCCCCTGGCACTGACGCCGGCCCACCGCGGGGGGGGGGGGGGGTTGCTGGTGTCCCGCCCCCCGCCCGAGAGGACGCGGCCAGGTGCCAGCAGCCACAAGGGGCTCCGAGGCCTGCACCAGCCAGCAGCAGCGCCCAGCGCCTCAGCAGGGGGTGCCTGCGGGCCTGACCCCCTTCCCGGGTCCTCAGCTGCCGCAGCCAGCCGGGCCTGTCCCCCTGGGGCCACTTCTTCACCCATCTCTGCTGGGCGCTGGGGCTCATGGCGCTGACGGCCTGGTCCTCCCGGGGACCCTGTCTTCCCCTCCAGCCCCAAGGGGGCCTTCCCGCGGGGCCGGTCCCCGAGCGCTGCCCCCCCTGAGAAGCCGGGGCAGGCGTGGGCTCACGTGGGGAGGCAGCAGGAGCCCAGGGCAAAGGGCCCTCAGAAAGTTTGGGCCCCGTCTGTCCCATGTCACCTGCTGCAGGTCCACACCTGCTCACAGCGGGCCTGCCTGGGCCGCGGGGCAGGGCGCAGGGCATCCCAACAGCCCTGTCCCCTGCATACGGGGCTCCTGAGACGGGGCAACAGCCTCTCTGCTCTCGGCCCTTCTGGGATGGCTCCGTGCCATGAGCCCCCCATCAGACCCCCTGTGTCACAGCCCCTGCTGGGCGTCCCCGTATCTGTGTTTGGTGGACACAGGAGACGACGTGCCCACCGTCCAGGAGCTCAGGACCCCAGGTGGAGACTCGAGTGCCCAGCTACCCACACGACCCGGTGGCTGGTGATAAACGGAACCCCATGGAGCTCCCGCAAACGGAGGGAGGCTGGATGCAAGGCGTTGGCTGGAGGCTCAAGGGGCACAGCGGTTCTGGGGAGCGGGGAGGGGCGGGGGAGGGGGCCCACAGGAAGACGGGCCGTCTCACAGCGCCCGCGAAGCCCCAGGGACAAGGGGGGAATCCATCCAACGACCCCCAGGACCCTCAGCATACCCCCCAGAGCACGCAGTGAGAGAAAAAATCCTGAACTTAGCCAAGGGTCGACGATGAAAAAAGTCTAACTTGGGCCCACCCTTCCTGTACCCCCGCCGCCCGGGCCCCGAGGCCTGGCTGGTCCTGTGGGCAAGGAGCTCCGAGTCCCCCTCCGGCCAGAGCCGCGGGGGGGCCCTCACCCGGGACGCTGCGGAGACGGGCCGGGGGCGGGGGGCCCTCACCCGGGATGCTGCGGAGACGGGCCAGGGGCGGGGGGCCCTTACCTGGGATGCTGCGGAGACGGGCCGGGGGCGGGGGGCCCTTACCTGGGATGCTGCGCGGAGACGGGCCGGGAAGCCAGGGCAGCAGCAGCAGAAACAGCAGGTAGACCAGAGAGAGCGCGTTGAAACGGGACAGGCAGGCTGCAGGGGAGGAGAGGGGGTCAGCTCCGCCACACAGGGGAGTCCAGCCCGTGCCCCAAAGACCATCCCCTGGCACCCCCAGACATCGGCCCCCAAAGATCACTCCCCCGACATCACCATCCAAATCTCACCCCAAACTTTGCTCCCAGACATCAACATCCAAATCTCACCCCAAACTTTGCTCCCAGACATCACCCCCCAAGTATCACCCCGGACACGGTCCCCCCGACATCAGGCCTCCAGCATCGCCCCCATGAAGCATCACCCGACACCGCCTGCTTGTGGGCCGTGTGCGGCCGGCTCCCTCCTCCCGCGTGGGAGCTGCCTTGCTTAACATGTGACACGTCACCGTCAGTCAGGGTTCACGCTGTCACACCGTGTCCCCAAACACACATCACCCGCAACCCAGCGTGCACACAGTCACACCGTGTCCCCAAATACACGTCACCCAGCGCGCACACAGTCACACCATGTCCCCAAACACCCGTCACCCAGCGCACACACATGGTCACACCATGTCCCCAAACACCCATCACCCAGCACTCACACGGTCACACCATGTCCCCAAACACCAGTCACCCGTCAGCGTACACATGGTCACACCATGTCCCCAAACACACGTCACCCAGTGCGCACAGTCACACCATGTCCCCAAACACCCGTCACCCGTCACTCAGCACGCACACGGTCACACCATGTCCCCAAACACCAGTCACCCGTCAGCGCACACATGTTCACACCATGTCCCCAAACACACGTCACCCGCCACCCAGCGTGCACATG
Organism: Mungos mungo; assembly: GCA_004023785.1. Lineage (NCBI taxonomy): Eukaryota > Metazoa > Chordata > Mammalia > Carnivora > Herpestidae > Mungos > Mungos mungo. Next base: position 11,204 of record PISW01010151.1, on the reverse strand, counting down.
GTCACACTGTGTCCTACAACCAGTTCTTTCCACTGACACCCCGTGCTGTGACTGTCGTCCTGATGCATGGGCCTTGTCCTGTCTGCCCATGTCTCGGGCACATGCCACCGTGCGGCGTCCTCCCCCACGGACGGTGACAACGTGGACATGGGCACACGCCACTGTGTGGCGTCCTCCCCCCCACGGACGGTGACAACGTGGACACGGGCACACGCCACCGTGCGGCGTCCTCCCCCACGGACAGTGACAACGTGGACACAGGCACACGCCACCGTGCGGCGTCCTCCCCCCCCACGGGCGACGGTGACAACGTGGCTGACTTTCCTTCCGCTGTGACGTTCTCCAGTCCCAGGTCACACAGCACAGGTGACGTCTGCAGTCAGCTCTCCAAGCCTTCACTCGCGCGCTCGCGGGGACTCGCCGGCCACCCCGCGGCTCTCGGTCCACCCTCGTGGTGAAGGGAATGCTGGGATTCACGGGGCCTGTCCCCGCCCGAGAGCCGCCCGCACGCCCTCTGCCCGGCACAGCTGGGCGACCTTGACCGAGTGCGGCCGGGGGCCCCGGAGCTCGTCTGGCGCCCAGGAGTCAAGGCTCATCAGGGGACGGTGGGGGAGATGTCCTGATGTGGGTGTCCTCGCCGAGGAGCGGGGGGCCACACAGCCTCTCCTGGGTGCCCGGAGTGGGGCCATGGGCATTCCTGGAGGTGCCCCCGGGACAGAGCCGTCTCTGCCGCCCGGGCCTCCACCCCCTCCAGGAGCAAGCGGCGCAGGAGGCTGGCGTGGACCGCTGTGGGCACTGGTACCAACTGCGAATCCGTCCCACCCGGGACAACCCGGCCTCAGGGAGGAGACGGACCCCCTGCGCTACTTTCCACCGAGAGGCAGAGTCTGCGAGCTGCCCCGGGACCTCCCCTCTGTGCCACACGGGGACTCAGACATCTGGATGGTGGCCGGGTGGCAGCCCGAGCCCAAATAAGCTGACCCGAACTCGCCCACTGGGCTACACAGGCCACCTCCGGGGCGGGGGGGGGGGGGACCCTGGGGGCGCAGCCAGGTCCCCACCGTACACAGCCTCCAGGTGGTGATGGGGACTCTGCCCTCCTGCCCCTGCGGTTCAGGCAGGCCTTAGCTGGAGACCCTCGCACTCCCAGAGGCCAGAACGGGGGAGGGGCTTCCACAGGACACAGGGAGCGGAGACCCCGGGGCACCTGCCGACACCAAGCCCCACCCCCGGGCCCACGGTCACCAGCTGAGGCCGTGCACACTTCTGCCTGAGCCTGTCCGCGCCTTGTCTCGGGGCCCCGGGCCCGCACCCAGGCGAGGAGAGAAGCTGCGGGATTGGGGGGGGGGGGGCGCAGAGAAGCGGAGGGCAGCCTGTTCCAGGCCTCTGGCTCCTCGTCTGTGCAAGGGGTTCACACATCCTGCCTGAAGGGTCATCCGAGCGTCACACTGAACACGAAGGACCAGGTGCAGAGCCTGGGCTCCAGTCCCCTCCCACCGCCTGCTGACAGCCCCTCCTGTCACCCCAGCCAAGCGGAGGCCCCAGGAACCGCAGGGACACTTCAAAGTGGTGCAGACAGTCGATTTTGCGTTCCGTGGCCGCTTTTTTTTTTTTTTTTAACTTTTTTAACGTTTATTTATGCTTGAGGGAGAAAAAGAGTGCCAGTGAGGGAGGGGCAGAGACAGAGGGAGACCCAGAATCAGAAGCCGACTCCAGGCTCCGAGCTGTCAGCACAGAGCCCGATGCGGGGCTCGAACCCATGAACCGTGAGATCATGACCTGAGCTGGAGTCAGACTCTCAACTGAGCCCCCAGGCGCCCCTTCGTGTCTTGCTGAATTATATTTTTAGGCAGTCTCTACATCCGCACGGGGCTCGCAGTTACAACCTGAGATCAGGAGTCACACGTTGGGGACACCAGGCGGGCTCAGTCAGTGTGTGGGGTCGTGAGTTCAGGTCCCATGTTGAGTGTAAAGATGACTTAAAAATAAAAAAAATTAGGGGCCCCTGGGTGGCTCGGTCGGCTCCGGTCATGGTCTCACAGATGGTGAGTTCGAGCCCCATAACCGGCTCTGTGCTGACGGCTCGGAGCCTGGACCCTGTTTTGGACTCTGTGTCTCCCTCTCTCTGCCCCTCCCCTGCTCACACTCTGTCTCTGTCTCTCAAAAATAAACATTAAAAAAAAAAGTTGCATATTCTACCGACTGAGCCAGCCAGGCGCCCCTACGTTCTGTGTCTTTTACCAAAATAAGAAAACAAACGCGTCCGAGTTCAGCGAGGGATGTGAGGGACCAGAGCCCGAGGGCCGGCCCAGCGCACGGAGCGCCCCGTCCTCGCCCCGCACCCAGGCTGAGCAGACGGGAAGGAACCCCTGAGAAGCTTATCTGCCCGAAGCGGGAAATCAGAGATGGAGAGTCAGGGGCCCCGGGCCCTCGAGGGACCCGCCACGGCCCGCGCCCCCACACGCGTGCTCTGCCCGGCAGCCGGCGCGGTCTGGGCTCCGCGGAGGATGCCAGGGAGGTCACGAGCGGCACCAACGAGGAGACAGGCCCCTGCCCCCAGGTGCCCGGGGTAGGGGTGGGGTTCCCGCCCGCCTGCCCGCCGGAATGCGCCAGCTCGCAGGGGCCCAATCACCGCTCCTCACTCTTCCGCCGTCAGCCGGGGCACCCAGGCAGGTGGGTGATGGGGTGATGCCGGCCCAGGGGACGCGAGTGGGGAGAGCCGGCCGGTGGGTGGGGTAGCAGACGGGGCTCAGGGTCCTGTGAGCAGGGACTGGGGACGGGCAAGAGCCCAGCATAGGCAGACCGGCCTCAACAGCAAAACCTGGGCCGCCGCTCACGATGCCCCGTGTCCAGGGGAGGACGTCGAGGCCTCAGGGAGACAGGTGTCCATGACAGTGCAGCCAGGACTTAGCTCCAGACTCCTGGCTCCACCCCAGGCCTTTTGGGACACTCCGTGCAGCCATCGAAGCTGCTGGGCTAAGTGCCATGAACGTGGCCTCACTGTGCCCATACCTGCAGAGGCGGCCCAGGGCATCAGAGCAGGCTGCCTGGAGGAGACGGCCTTGAAGGCCAGCCCCAGCCCACAGCAGAGGAGGAGGGGACAGGTCCGCTCTGCCCAGGCGGCTCCTACCTCCCAGGCTGGCCTGTGACCTCACGGGGGAAATCTGCCTTTTCCGGAGCCAGGAACAATAGGTCGGGGGAGGGGGAGCCCTGCAGGAAAGGGCTCCCTACTGCCAGGCCCCCTGCCCGCACCCCAGCGCAGGCTTAACCCTTTACAGACCCTCACACGGCCCACCCTCTGCCTCCCAAAAGGCCCATCCGGCAAGCAGCTCACCAGGGCCTGGCCCTGCAGATGGGGAAGGGGTCTCGGCCAGTGCAGGTCAGGGAGGGGGGGTGGAGGGCCGGCCACACACCGCCCGGCTGGGGCACCCTGTGCAGAGGCTGGACCCCAGGCCCACACTCCACCCCCCGGGGCTGGTCTGTGCCAGGGGGAGGAGGCTGCCCGGACCTTCCTCACTCCGTGCCTCCTGAGGGAGCCAGAGCTCCGAGCCTCAGTTTCCCCATCTATAAAGCAGGGTGATGAAATATCCGCACATGGAAGGGGGGATGGGTGGGCACTTCAGCTGCTGGCAGGGCCCTCCGTGCCCCTGCTGCGGGTGTGTCCGGCGCCCCCGGCAGAGCGGTGTGGGGAGGCAGAGGCCAGCGTGGGCACGGGGACCAGGGAGGGGCCGGGTGGCCTGGCCGGGGGCAGACAGCCAGCACTGTGCCTGCCGGGCACCGGCTCGGAAACAGTGCGGGCCAGCGGGGCCAGCGTGGGGGGTGGGGGCTGGTGCAGGACCCGCAGGGCTGAGGGGGCAGCCATGGGCACAGGGCACCCCCCCAGGGGCGGCCACAGCAGAGGGAGGGGCACTTCCTCCTCTGCCTGCTGTGCCCTGCAGGGGTGAGGCCCTGCCGGCTCACAGGGAGAAGGGCCGAGGCCACCAGCCCGGCGGTCTGGGAGGAAGGGCGCCGCGGGCGAGCAAACTTGTCCCCACCCTCCTCTGGGCCTCGGTCCCCACGGGTGAAAACGGAGCCAAAGGGCCGGAGCCTGAAATCCGGGGGGCCTGCCCAGCTCTGCCCCCTGGGCCCGTCCCCAGCTAGTACGTGACAGGGATCTGCTGTGCCCCTCGGGGACCGCGGCGGTGGCCCAGTGCCCGGCACATGGCAGGAGGGGACTGACGTGCGCCGATCCCTCGGGCACTGGGAGCGCCGCGCAGCAGCCGGCCGGCCACGCACAGGATTCCTCTGGAGAAAAACAGAAACGGAAGCAGGATCTGGGCTCGTAAATGTAGAGAAAGTCCCGGGACGTCAGTGCCAAGCGGCTGCTGGCGCTCACCCGGCAGGAGTCCTCGCCCCCGTCTGTAAGTCCCCCTTCCCTTAAGGAGACTGTTCTCACGTGTCCTGGACTTGGTCACAAGTGAAGTGACTCCTACGAGAAAAGCCTGGGGGGCACACAGAAGGGGTCCCACGTGTGGTCCCATTCACACCAGGGGCTGCGGCTGGGAGGGGCCTGAGTCACGGGAGTCGTCAGGGCACAGCGACAGCGGGCAGGACTGGACTCAGGCTCTCCTGACCTGGGGCCAGCACCTTCCAGGTCTGCCGCTGCCGACCGGTGGCCAAGCCCCTAAGCGGCCAGGTGGGGCCCTGGGACGAGAGGTCAGAGTCCGCAGGACAGCTGCAAAGCAGGGAGGGCACCCGGGCAGGGATCCTGGGGCGACCCCATGCCCTCCCCCAGCCTGCTGGCTCCTGGCTGTGCGCATGCCACCTTCCTTGCCTTGGAGAAGCCCAAAATCAGCCTGCTGGCACCTGCCAGGGGGCGGGGGGAGGGGGGACAGACGTGGCACAGGGCCCCCCAGCCTCCAGGGCTGCGGCGCGTCCCCACGCTGGGGTGTCAAAGCTGAACCCAGACCCTGACCCGAGCCGACCAAAAATTTGCACCTTTCTGGAAGAGGGCGGTGGGGAGGTGGGCCTTGGCCCTGAGTGGGCTGGCCCCGCCCAAGCACCCCCTACCTTCTGGAGACAAGATCTGGAGACAAGATCTGTGGTCGCAGAAAGGGCAGGAAGGCAGGGTCAGAGGCCAAAGCCTCAGAGTGCAAGGGTGGAGGTTGAGGAGGGGGGAGCGAGGTTCGCCCGCCGTGCCCACAGGCCTCCGGGAACCGGCTCCTGGCCAGGCTGCCCTCGGACATCCCGCCACCTGCTCACCACCCCCACGAGGTCGCCAGCGTGCGCCCCACAGCGCCGCACCCAGAAAGTCCTGCCAAGTCCTGCCGAGGGGCCTGGGGCTCCGGCCCCTGAGCAGCTCCAGCACCGGCCACACGCCGCCGTTCGGGCCTCTGAGCGCCACACAGTCGGGGGGTGAGTCCTGCCGGACGCCCCAGGGACAGAGAGCACCAGCCACGGGGGGGGGGGGCTGCAGGAGCCCTTCTCGGTTTACGGAGGCTCTAAAACTCAGACACCTGCTGAGAACCCTCTCCTCCCACAGGAAGAGGTCGACCTGAAGTCAGAGCCTCACACGGCCTCAAGGGGGGAGCGGGGACACACAGGACTCAGCGAGGGTCCCCACGCACTGATGCCAAGAACACAGTTATCTGCTTGGAGTCCCACCAAGAGCCCAGGGCCCCCGGCTGCTGGCAGAGGGTTTAATCAGCATGGGATCCGGGACTCGGGCGTCACGGCTCACCTGCCAGCCGGGCCCCTCCCCCCACCAGGCCGGAGGACCTGGCGGCCCTCAGTGGCCGGCACAGAGGCACCCCCAGAGGGACTCTGCCACGCCCTCGCTGGTCCTCAGGCTGGGGGCACCTGGCAGCTTGCAGCCACACGCGGCCCCAGACGGCTGCGACAAGGAGAGCGCGGCGGTGCAGAGTGACAAGGACAGCAGGGGTGGGGGGTGAGACCTACAAGTGTCTGGGGACCTGGGACCTAACAGAGGCCACAAGGGCCCACAGCGTGCAAGGCAGGCACCTTGAAGCCAGTGGGGGCAGGGCGCGGGTGGCCCGGCCTCTGCGACCGTTTACAGGCCTCCTGACCCCAAAGTGTCACAAGTGAGGCCACCTCCTGGCCCCCGGCTCTGGTACACACTCCTCTGCCCAGATTCCCACCAAGTGCTCAGTGAGGCCCCCCGAAGCCCCGGCGGAGACCTCTCCGCGTCAGACTCCGGCAGCCCCTCCCAGGACCCACTGGTCTCCTCTGACTGACATCCTGTTTGTTCCGTGAAGGGTCAGCACGGGCCACCCTGCCCAGAGGCTCTGCCCCAGAGGCTCCCTCCGGAGAGGAGGCCAGGCTCCAGGCAGGGGCGGGGCCGCATTCCACAGGGAGGGACCTCCTGGCTGGGCTGTGACCTGACCCGCACGGGCCCCAGGTAAACAGCGGGGGTGGGGCCGAGGAAGGGAGTTTGGGGCCCGGGCCCCCCACGGCGCCCCCCCCCCCCCGCACCCGGACCACCGAGAGCCCAAGGGCCACAGTGATGTCCCCAAGCCAGCGCCTGGCGCATGTGGGGGCCCGTGGGCTAGAGCCCCCCGGGGTCTTCGCGCAGGCCAGACCCATCCAGGGCCCTGGGCAGGTCCTCAGAGCCCCCGTCCCGGGATCTCCCAGGGACGGCGGGACATCCTGCACCCACAGGGAGAGGGGCCCCGGTGGAGGGCAGAGCAGAGACCTTGCCTGGCCGCCAGTGGGCCCCACAGGCGCAGGGCCCAGGGCAGAGCGGATGGGGACACGGGCAGAGAGCGGCAGCAGCGCAAGCCGGGGCCAGTGACACCTGGAGTTCCAGGTGAGGACGCTGAGCCGGACGATGCCACTGCGTCTCCACCAGAGACATGGGGGGGGGTCCCTGCTCCTCCGTGGCCCCCACGAAGTGGGGGCAGCAGTTGTGACCCTGCCCTCCGCGTGACTGAGGGTCTTGATGGGGAGTGGGGGGCCAGCTGCGGGGGGCCATGCCTGGGGGTGGGGACTGCAGGGGCCGGAGTCCACTCTAACACCGAAGGGGGTCCCGCCCCCGGGTCACGGCGATGGTTCTCCTGTGTGGGGACAAGGCCCCGGGGCCCGACGCGTCTTGATGCCATCTGGCTGGCTGACTGACCCCCAGGGTCCAGAGGCCCCCTGGGCTGAGCAGATTAGAGCAGACAGGGTGAGGGGGGGCCCCCCCGAATTCCAGGCTCACTGACATGACCGACACGCCCCTGCAGGGGAGACCCCGTCACAAGGCCGCACCACCCAGGGACTCTCCGGGGCCACCTCCCGCCACCAAGCCGTGTGCCTGTCCCTGGGCCACGGGCGCCTCACACCGGCACAGGCCGTCAGACGGGGCTGCTGTCCCGGTCTCAACAACAGCGTCCCCCCCCCCAGCCCCAGAGCCCCGTCCCCCACACAGATGCCACGGGGGGACCATGGAGCGCTGGGGCGAGCACCAGGAGCTAGGGCGGCGAGGCCCACACCCGCCACGGGCCCCAGATCATAAATACACTCGTCCCAGCACCGCCTCTGGGGCTGGGTCTCCTGGGGACGAAGGTGGACACAAACAGATGAACGAGCCAGTGAGAGCAAGTCGGGTGGGAGCTGGCAGGACAGGGCTGCGCGGTCAGGCCTCCGGGAAGCCCTCCCCTTGGGAGCAGAGGGGTCCTGGGCCCGGAGATCCCGCACAGGATGGTGCAGTACAAGGGCCCTGAGGCGAGCGTGCTCTCGGACCCGGACCCGGAGGAGGGCGGCCAGCCGCCCCAGGGGACTGCATCCTCCCACAGCCCCTCCCTCCAAGGCTGCGGTGTGTTCCCACCAGTTCCTCATTGTGCCAAAACGCAGAAGAACCCATCTACAGGGCGGGGTCCCAGGCCACCCCATCAGCACCGCCTGGGGATTTGGTGGCAGCGTGGGTTCCTGGGCTCGCCTGGTCATGCGGGGCTGGCCCTGCGGTCAATGCTGGGACACAGTCTCTGGGGACCTGGACGCTCCCTACAGACTCAGAGCCCGCGCTCCGGAAGCTGCCTAGTAGACCGGAGGATCCGGTGTGTCCTTCCTCCGACTCAGGAGAAGGGACGTGACTGTCACAACCCGCCAGCCATCTGTCTTCCGCCGCAGCATCCAACCCGAGAGTGACCTGGGACCACCCTGCAGGGACGATGCTGGGGCCCCTGTCCCTTAGCCTCAGGCTGCTCTCCTGCAAGTGCCCTCTCCCCACAAACCCCAGGGCGGCATCCACGCCATGACCACGTGCAGCCGGGCCTCAGAGGCGCTTCTGGGCTCCTCTCTTACCCCCTTCCAGTGGCCACGCCAGCCTTTCCAAATGTGGGGGTCCACCCTGGGCAGACCAGGTGCCCACATCTCCCCAGCTCTGGGCACAGGACCCAGGGTTGGGGCGCTGACTCAGAGCCCCACCCGGTGACTCAGCCAGCCCGCGGCACCCCGAGTCTCAGCCTGTCCAGTCTGGCTTGTGCAAATGGCCGCAGAGTCCGGTTGGCCCTGCTCTCTGGGGGCGCTTCCCCGCAGGACAGAGGAATGCCATCTGGTCACCTCCTGTTGGCAGGTGGGCGGGGGGGAGGGGACAGGTGTGGCTGGCCAGGTGACAGGGGAGAGGACACAGGCCCCTCGGAGCCGGCCTCTCCAGGGCGGAGAGAACCTGGGAGGCAGCGCTGGAAGGGAAGGAGGGGTCATGACATGGATTTCAGCAGGAGCCCCGTGTCAGGTCCCGGGTCCACCTTCCCCTCTGTCCCTCGGCTTCCCTTTGGGTGAAATGGGGCGACAGCGGGCATCTGCCCCGTGACCACCTTCTCCCCTCCCCGGCTCAGAGCCCATCTCCAGAAGGCACCGCATGAGCGAGTGAGCCAAGACGTTATCTGCATTCTGGATCAGGCCTCGAGGTCGGGGGCTGTGTCGGAATGCCTGGCAGTGACACACAGACACTCTCTCTTGCCAGGGCACCTGCGAGTCCCTGGGGGGGGGGGTCTGTACGGGCCTGGGGGGCTGGGCGTGGCCAAGCTGCGGGGAAGCCTTGTTTTACACGGATTAACATTTCAATCAGTGGACGGGGTGAAGCCAGTGACCCTCCCAGAGCCAAGGGGAGCCAACCGGATGAAAGCCTGGGGAGCACAGAGGCGGCCCCTGGGAAGGAAGGCATCTCCCAGCTGCCCTGCGGAATGCGGACTGGGGACTGCGACTTCCTCTCTGGCCTGAATCCCCAGCCCACCCGGTGCCCTCCCTGCGGGCTCGGCAGACGTGCTCTGTCCCGGGTGTGCGTGCTTCTGCGGGAGGTCACGTGCGTCCACGTCCTACTCATGAGGTCTCCCTGAGGACCCTCAGTGCCGTCTCTGTGGTCGGGCCAGATGGCCACACGCTCCGGAGGACAGGGCGCCGGGGCCCCACACGTCCTCTGGAAACTCAACAAGCTTATGAAACGACGAGGAAAAATCAACACTGTCTGCTCATAACAACGGGCCTGGCCCCGCCCCCCAGGAAGCCAGCCTCGCAGGGACCCAACCCCCACTGCCCCCAGCGTCCGGGCACAGAGCGGGCCTCTCCCGCAGCCGCCGCCCATCTGTGAGGCCGGAGCCACTCCCTTCCCTCCCGGCCTCCGAGGTGCCCTGCCTCCCGCGCTGGGCCGCTAGGGGTCACGGGGTGGCCGGCGCGGGTACCGGGCCCTTTGCTCGCCTTCCCGCCATCCCCTCCCTCCTCTGGTAAAAACACGCTCGGATTTCTGGATATCCTTCAGAAAGAGCCACTTCTGGGCTCCAGAATCCCGTCTGGGGTCACTTCCAAGGGGACGGTCCAGGTTCCGTCTGGGCCCCCAGGGAACAAAAGCCACCTCAAAGTACACGGCGCAGAGAGGCAAAGGCCCCAGCTGGCTGCTGAGGGGCGGGGCCCGGGCCTTGCAGGGGGCAGGCATCTGGAGACCCTGGAAACCGCTGCCCCTCCCCCACCGTGTCCCAGATCCCCCCCAAGGGCCAAGCCCAGTGTGTGCCAGCAGCTGGGCCCGAGAAGCCAAGACACTCAGCCAGTGAGTGACAGCACCAGGCGGGACGGCCCCGCCCAGCTTAACTGGGGGCCGCCTGTGCCAGGACCCAGCCCCCACCGCCCAGGACGGCCATGCCCTCACCCCCGCCCGGCTCCCCACCACCTCCTTGATTCAAGGGGCCTGCAGACCGAGGCCTGTGGAGCAGCCGAGCCCGGGGCTCCGTGCGGTCCTGGGGCAGCGCCGGGGCTCAGGCTCCCGCTGATGGAATGCGCTCCCCAGGCGACAGGAACCCGACTAAGTGGCCACTTTGCGAGCATAGCTCAGCCCCCACGCCCTGGGGACCCGGCGGGCGGGACAGGGCAGGCCCGGCTCAAGTATACATTCAGTTCCTGGAAAAGCAAGGCCGCGCTGCCCGCTCAGTCACAGCATCCTGTTTTTATGGAAACAAATCAATTCCTAACAGTGCAGCAGGCAGCCGAGGTCCGAGGGGTCCTGAGCGGCAAGGCGCAGGGGCGCCCTGGGGCAGGAGGGCTCCCCAGGGCCGTCCCCCATCCCGGGCCCTCCTGGTGGTGCGGGCAGGCCGGCGTCACCCCCTGGATCTCAGCTGGGCTGTCACAGGAGACAGCTGTCACCTCCAGGCTCCCACCCAGACACGCAGGTCAGAAAGCACCCGAGACGCCACGGCCGTCGAGGACCCACATCTGGCCTGCCGGTTTTGGGACTGTGGCTTCAGCGTCACCACAGCTTTGGCCAGAAGCCTGGCTCTAAGTCTGTGAGTTCTGGGACCCCTGAGCCTCAGTTTCCTCACCCGTTCAATGGGGATGCCAACCCCCCCCCCCACCCCGAGGCGGCCAAGCGTGATGCTCTGTAGAAAGGCACAGACACCATGGTAACATCAGCTGTCCCTGCTAACACAGCGTGCTGGCCAAGCCCTCCCCCCTCCAAGGTCAGGGCTGAGCCTCTGGGGCTGCACAGGCCCCTGGGGGCCGGAGGCCAGGGGCCTACAGGGCGTGGGGCCAGCCCCACACCCGCGGCAGAGTCCTGCTCACACGCAGAAGGGAGGTTCCTGGGGGGCCTACCCCAACGGCCGCAGGGAGGCCCAGGGGAGCTGGAGGTGCTCACTGGGGGCCCAGCAAGCCTGCGGAGAGGGGACCCTGAGGGGAGGGGACCGTGCAGGGAGGTCCCCAAGGCCAAGGACATCCCCACCCACAAGCAAACAGGCTCTCCA
>PISW01010150.1:0-52679 GCA_004023785.1 Mungos mungo | reverse complement strand
TCCAAGCTCCTAAATTCTAACGTTTATTTATTTTTGAGAGAGAGGCAGAGCGTGAGTGGGGGAGGGGCAGAGAGAGAGAGAGAGGGAGACACAGAACCCAAAGCAGGCTCCAGGCTCCGAGCTGTCAGCACAGAGCCCGACACGGGGCTCGAACCCTGGGACCGTAAGATCATGACCTGAGTCGCTTAACCCACTTAAGCCACCCAGGCGCCCCCCCACCCCTGCAACTCCTAAATTCTAATGACCCCAACCTCTTGCCTGTTGCCCCAGCACTAGGGGTGACGGCTGCTCCCTGCAGCTGCCCTCCCTCGGTGTCCACGAACCTCTGCCTTCTTCAGTACTCACTTAAACAGGTCCTTCGAGTAAAATCTCTCTGCTAAAATGATGGGTGTGGTTTCTGATTTTTGACAATGCCACAGCCCACACGGTGTCCAGCTTTAAACTGGGAAAGGCGCCCCGAGAGGTGTGGCAGCCACACCGCGCTGGGGAGTGGTAGCCTAGGGACCCACGGAGCCGGGTGAGAAAGCCCGGCACAGAGATGTGTGCCCCCCGACCCCCCCACCCCCACCCGTGTCTGCTCACCCACAGCACACTGCCTTTGTGCCTGGCGGGAGGAAAGGAGGAATAAAGGAAGAATGGACAGACTAACCAAGGTAGGAAAGGAGAGTGCCAGCCCATTCCAGACCCAGCCACAGCCCCCCAGTTCCTATGGAGCCGAGTACTGTAATCAGAGTAATTCATGTTAGCATTTGGCCCCCGAATTTTAGTGGCTTAATACAATGAAGTCTTATTTTACACTCACATGAAGTTGAATCCGTGGACATTGCTGGTCAACTGACACTTTTGAGAGATGGTCCTCCCGGTGGTGACTTGGGGACTGGGTTCTTTCCATCTGGAGGCTCTGCGGTCCCTAAGACATCCTGGAGGTCTCTTTTGGAGTCTCTGAATCCAGCTGGCAGAAGAAACAAGAAAGCAAGCGTAGAAATCTTATACAGAATGTTTAACTGGCCACCGTGGCCCAGAAGCAACAGGCAAGCACTTCCATACTCCGTTGGTGTGTCCTTACATCCATGTGGTCCTTAACGTCGGTGCAGGAGGGGCTGGGACAGGCGGTGCCTGGCTGGACAGCTCTTTCCCAGCAAGGGTTCTACACCAGGGCGGTACACATTTTTACGGGTCAGCTAGCCGTCTGTACCCACCCTGAGGCACCCTGTTGAGTTTATGCTATGATATCAGAAATACGCTAGACACAGAGCCTGCTTCAGAGGGACGCAAACTAGAGAAAGTCGACAGATGTAAAGAGATGAAGCATAATACATTCTACCTATTTAATAGAAAAGCGGCAAAGAACCTCCAAATACCAGACGGGGGCATGAGAAGAAGCAGAGAAGCTGCATGTCAGTGTCCCACGCTTCAGTCTGGTTGAGGTAGGTTCCGGCCAGTGAAACAAGGAAACACCAGTCCGAGACCAAGGGGACCCATGAGCAGGGCCAATCAAGGTTCGTGAATGACTGGACTTAACATGTGCAACCACAAATATTAGTTCAGCTTGTAAACACTAATATTTCTTCCTATTTTCATCTCAGTAGGTGATCCTAACAAGGTCCTTAAAAGATCCCGCTATTTCTAGAATGTTGGATGGTGCCTCCATCCAGAAGTTGCAACAGAACTTTCTTTTCCTAAGAAAACCATAGACGGTCCCCGTGCAGGTTGGCGGCAGTAGACACATGGCCAGCATCCTTCCCTGAGCACTCACTGCTGCACATCTGGTGTCCCGAGCCCTCTCCGGTGCAGGGCAGGGGCAGGTCTGTGATCCGATTGTCATTGCCCATTGATGTGCGGTGATCGCAATGGTGATTCAAGTCAGACCAATAAAAATCCTTCCCTAGGGGCACCTGGGATGGCTGCATCAGTTAAGCGTCCGACTTCGGCTTAGGTCATAATCTCACAGTTTGTGGGTTCAAGCCCTGAGTCGGGCTCTGTGCTGACAGCTCAGAGCCTAGAGCCTCCTTCACATTCTGTGTCTCCCTCTCTCTCTGCCCCTCGCCCACTCGCAGTCCGTCTCTCTCTCAAAAATTTATAAACATTAAAAAAAAAATCTTTCCCTAGAATTAATTTAAAGATACTGATGGGGGGGGGCATGGAATACCTTTCCCACTAAGATCGAGGAGCTGGGAGAACATGAATTTGGACACGTGGGGCCATGTTCGTCAACACACAGAAAGATCTTTCTTGAGAAAGAAGCCAAGCAGGAGATGAGAGGCAGAAGAACCCAGAGCCTTGAGTCCTCAATCCCATTCCCAAAGGCCAGGCCTCTGCTGTCCCAGAATCCCTTGCATCCCCTGTTTGCATAGGTTGGTTACGCAGAGTTTCTATCTCTTGCAAACAGATGAATCCTGATGAATACACGGCTTCCCAGCGCCACACCCCACCCATCCTACCTACCCACCGCTATTCTCCTGGAGAAAAATGACTCGTCAACAGAATTGGCTATGCAGATCTTCTTCAAAGTTATTTCTGGGCCTAATCTCAGACCTACGGATCCAGAATCTCAGGGGATGACCCCACGAATTCACCGGTGGTTCTGACGCCAAGTTGGTTCAGACAGCGTCAACTTTGCTGCGTGAGATCACAGAGTCCCCTTGGCTGCTACCGGGATCAAGCCCCTCCAGAGAATTTTGTTCTGAGTGGATACGAAACTCCAGCAGGGGCACTGGAGGGCATGAAAACCAGGTCAGTGAGGGCTCTCAAGCTGTCCCACCTCTCATGGGCATCTCAGAAATCAGGGTGTTTGACCGGAGAAAGAAAGAATCCACAAGGGACGTGCTGTCTTCAACTGTGTGAAAGCTGCCATGTGGAAGAAAAACAGATTGACTTTGCAGTGATCCAGAGGGCAGGCCCTCAACCAAGGGCATCTTGGTGCCAGATTCCAGCTAAACAAAGGGAAGAACGTTCCAGCAATTAGAGCTGCCCCATTCTGGAAGGGCTGCCCCAGAAGGTAGTGAGCTGCCCGTCTCGGCGGCGTGCATGCATCAGTGACTCACCATATGTCAGCTGCTGTGGCCAAGCGTGTTCCACTGGGCAGATGGTTGGATGGGCTGCCCTCTCCTTGCCAAGACTGTATCATTTAAGAACGTGGTCTGGGGACCCAAGAGGCCACGCATACAGGAGGGGCTGAGTGGCCAGAAGCAGGGAGATGAGCAGACAGTTGCTGGAAACAGAAACTCATGATGGACCAGAGAAGGGCTGCCTGGCCATCCATTCATTACTGAATGGGCTGATTTGACATCACCAGAGTCAGGGAGTTTTCTACATAGGTGCCTTGGTTTTATTTTACTATAGTGTCATGACTATGAATTACTTTTATAAAGAGGAGGGGAAATTCCAGATATTTCCATTTTGGTAAGGTAGTACAAATAATAAACTGGCTGACACGTACTAAGTATAAATAAATGTAGGGGTGAAAAGAGGCAGGTGGCATACATGAGGGGGACCTTCACCCCAGGAGAAGCCGAGTCCAACGTCCGGAATGGCACCCTCCTCCTGTGTCTCTCCATCCTGCCCTCTTGACCCTAAAGGTCAGAGTGACCAAGGTAACTTGAGTCTTATCTTCCCGTGGGGCTTCTCAACCTTTGTCATGCCTAGGCATCTAGAAGCTTCTCTACATGTGCTACTGTATTTTTGCAGCAGGGGGAAAGACAGGGGCCATGTGCCACATGAGTAGCCTAGGGAAGGGGAGAGGAAGAGAGATGCTTGACAAACAGGCCTTTGGCTCTGATCAGAAAGAGAAATGAGGGGAAAGTACCGGGACTGCGTGACCCAGCCCCCGCTCCCGAAGGGAAAGGGGACGTGGACGGGCTGGGACATGGCGTGTGAAGGCCATTGGTCACTCACAACTCTTCATCTGCAAGTGACAGAAACTGAACTCAACTAGTTCCAGCTCCAGCAAAAGGGGAGTTTACTGGCTCTTGTCGCGGGGCGGGTTCTGGGATAGCTCCGGAAGGAAAAGAGAGAGACCGTAGGAACCAGGACTTTGGGACCGATGTGCTCGGCTGTCTACACCTGCATCTTCTTCCCCGCCCCGCCCCGTCTCCTCTCCCACCCGCCCACCCCCGCCGATTTCCGTATTTGCTCATGTTGGTCACAGACACACTGTCTCTCACGCGGTGGGGAGGATGGCCCCCGGCCACCCCACGTTCGCAACTTCCCACTATAGCATCTGAGCAAGAGACCTTCCCTCCACTCAGGACCCAGGGAGGCCCTGTTGTCCGGCCCGCTTCGGCAGAGGGGATGGGGTCCTGTGATTGGTCAACGGGGTGGGGGGGGGGGGCACACGCCTGTCCCAGGGACTCAGGAAGAGCGCAGTTCGTTAACGGTGACCCCTGTCTGGGTCTCGGTCTGGGCCCACCTCTGGAGGGTTGGGGAAGGCGTTAAAGATCTGGGATTTGGAGGCTGGTAGAGGAGGAGCTTGGCGCAAAGAGGAGGAGAAACCCTAAGTGGCCTGATGGTCAGGGAGCCATTTCCACCAGAGAGGCCTTGCTGACGCACGGGACAGACGGGCAGCCTTAAATATGTGGAAGGGCCATCATGCAGCTGGTGGCTGGCCCGGGCCCTCAGGGTGGAGCTCAGTGGGGTCCTTGACGCTGGAGCAGGAGGTCTCTAATCCACCCTCTACCCACACAGACACGCACACCAACGCACCCTTACACGTGCTGTTATTTGTTTATTCATTCACTCATTCACTATTCATCTATTCATTTATTTATCTATTTTTTTTTGAGAGGGAGAGAAAGAGAAAGTGTAAGTGACCCAGGGGCCGAGAGAGGATCCCACAAGGTGCAGAGAGAGAGAGTGAGAGAGAGTGCAGGGCTCAGGGCTCACCCGACGCGGGGCTCGAGCTCACGAACCGTTACACATGCTCTGACTCACAGAGACACACTTACACCCTCACGTGCACACCCAGCATCCCTCATCCACACCCATACCTTCTGTCCGTGGTCCCTTCGAGGGGACTCACAGTCACTGCACTGTCGCCAGCAGGGGTCTTCCTGGGAGTCCCCCAGGTTCCGTGGTGGGGCTGTGGGGGGAGGAGGAGCTGCCTGGATGGAGACTCCTCCTGGGAAGGGTCTCCATTCCCCTGCAGACTGGGTCACCTTGATCCCGACCCTCCCCTACATCCAAGCTCCAGGGGAAATTTCTGTTCTCAGGGAAGGAAAGAACAGAGAAACAGACGCTCTTCCCTAAACTGCACCGTCGGTCAGGAGCAGCAGCCTGTGATGAGAAAGAACGGGCGAGTGGGGCGCCTGGGGAGCTTGGTTGGTTGAGCATCCGACTTCGGCTCAGGTCATGACCTCCAGGTTCATGGGTTCAAGCCCGCGGCGGGCTCTGTGCTGACAGCTCAGAGCCTGGAGCCTGCTTCAGACTCTGTGTCTCCCTCTCTCTCTGCCCCTCCCCTGCTCATTCTCTTTCTCTCTCTCCCCCTCTCTTTCTCTCTCTCTGAAAGATAAACATTAAAAAAAATTTTTTTTTAAAAAGAACAAACACCTGTCTGGGACACACTGGCTACTTTCAAATCCCAAGACTGCCACGTGAGGCTGCCTCCTTCCATGGCGGGGGCCATCCCCAGCTGAGGCCCAGGCAGGTCCCCCTTTCCCCCTGCCCAGCTCCTCACCCCTGCAACACCTTCCCAGGGAAGGCCTCCACACCTTTGCCCACACTGCTCCCCTCCTGGAATGCCCGTCCTCTCTTTAACTTGCCAACTGGACCCTGCAAGGCCCCGGTCCTGACCCTCCCCACCACCCCCGCCCTGCACTGCACACTTTCATCCGGCCCGTGTTCCCTGGCCTGGTTTTATGTCGCTGCCCGCACAGCTAGAGCCAGGTCCTCCAGGGGACAGACTATGGGCGATGCGTGTTACAGCCCAGGGCCGACTCGGTGGCGGCAAACTAGCAGTTCAGGACACGTTCGGATCGCACTGTAGAGGCCAATTATGGGAACTATTCCCCCGTCTCCCCCACCCCGGGAACATGTCAGCTCTTGGTTTCCATCCAAAACATCCACTCCTCCCAGGGGCCACCCTTTTTCTGTTAGTTGATATTTATGGGTAATAAGCCAAGCACATCAAAACCCGAGGTGAAATGCCTCTTAAAATAAATACTCTCTCCAACAAGTCAATCCATCCAGGCAGCCTGGTCCCTGCTGGCGGCAAGTGCAGGCAGGGCTGTGGGAGGGGGAGGAAGGGGTGCCCGCGGCTCCCTGGGACGTTGAGGGATGGGCGCAGGGGTGGGGGTCCATGATGAAAAGTGGAAATGGAGCGCATCGCTTCTCGGCCTCTGACTGCAGCCAGAGATGAAGCAGGTCATTTGAAAGGCTGGCTCTGGAGCAGCAGAGATGACCCAGCAGTGCAGCTGCTTCTCCATCCAAGTGGGGAGGGGGACGAGTCAAGGTCACTGGCAAGCAGCAAAGCCTCCTGCCAGGATGGTGCTGGGAGAAAAGAGGAGGAGCCTTGTTGGACACCCATGGGCCGTCCAGGTGAGCCAGGGCTCAGCAGGTGAGCGGGTCCAGCCCCCTGCCTCTTGGGGGGCCACCTCACTAAACCCATCCTCCATCTCTCGGGAGGACGCTCCATGCTGCATCAGCTTCCCATCACTGGACTGTCTGGTGCCTGGGCACACACCTCATTGCCTGCCTCCCTTCTGGGTGGGGATAGCTGGGGGCCGGGATCTGGGTCTTCGCCTCTTTTCTAAAGATGAGATTCTTGGCTGAGGCAGTAGTGGGGAGGGGGGGTCTCTGTCTCAGTCACAGGCTGCCCTGAGAGGGGCACTGGTAGAGAGACCTGCCAATCATCCTCTATCCCCCCTGGAGCTGCCCAAGCTGAACAGAAGAGAAACTCCGATCTGCCTTGCAATCTCTCACGATCATCTGTAGGGGGCCCCAGGGCTGCCCTCTACCCAAGACTCCTGCACTGAGGGTTCACCATCCTGGCCAAAGCTAAGACCTGGCTGAAATAGAATACGTGATTAGAAGAGGAAGGACCCCTCCCTAAATTGCCACACCCAGCCCCGGCCCCGGCCCCAGATACCGTGTTGAAGCTGGAAAATGTTGCCCTTGGCCCCCGTCAGCCAAACCCCTCTTGCAGGAGAGGCAAGAGGAAGACAAGAAGAAGGGACCTTCCTCTGCCCAAACCCCCATACTGAATTTGGGGCCCCAGAACTGCCTCCTGGGATAGTGTCCGATTCTCCAGACCTCTCTCCCTCCCTCCCACTTGGAAACCCATTCTCGGTCAGCTCTGGAAAGGAGCGATGAGTAATTCACAGGTATTCAACCTGATACGTGCCCCCCCAGGAGATGGGGGCAGATGCTTCCAACCCTGGACAGGTCAATGGCTTCCATCATCAAGTCTCGTCTGGCGGGTCCTGGCTGCTGGAGCACTGTAGAGAAAAGTCTTCTGAGCCCCCTCTGGGCTCAATGGGGAAGAGTGCTCTGATTGATTAGTGATGTCTGCCATGGCCCTGGCAGGGGAAAGTGATAGCAGGTTGGCTCCGTATTTGAGACCCCACGTTGAATTCAAAAGGACTTCGTGGAATTTCAGAAGCAATGGAAGGTGAGCCTTTGTGGGTGCTTCTCTAATTACACCCATGGGGTAAACAAAACCTGGCTCGAATGGTTCTGGATGCTTCTAGTGCTTCCCTGACTCTCCACCCAGTTGGTTAAAATGAAATGAGAGAAAATGAGGCACTACAGTAACGCACAGAAGCACACTGGAAAGATGGACGACCTGGGCCGGAAAAGTGGGCTTGGACGAGTGGCCATGGAGGGGAGAAGAATGGCTGTTCCAGTCTCCTTCAAGGTGAAGCAGGTTCAAGGTGAACCGGGAACAGTGGCTCTCAGATGTGGCCGTGCACTGAAATCACTTGGGAGGCCTGAGCCCCACCTGCAGAGAGGCTGGCTTCATGGGTCTGGGGCATAGCCTGGGCTTAGGGGTGTTTTGAAAGCTCCCCCAGAGATTCGAATACGCCGTCAAGATCAAGGCCACTGGGCTGAAAGGAATCTTGAGTGTTTCTCAAACTGTGATACACACTCAGATCACCTGGGATTTGTTAAAACGCAAACTTTGGTTACACCTGGGGTGGGGCCCAAGGGTTTGCATCTCCAAGAAACTCTCAAGTGAAGCTGAAAATGCCGGTCCCAGGACCTCACTTCGAGTAGCAAGGATTTAGGCTAGGAGTCTTCAAAGTGTGGTTCCCAGAATCACAGCGTCAGTATCCTGGAAATTTGTTAGAGATGCAGCTTCTGGGTCGTACCCAAACCTACTGAGTCAGAAACTCCGGGAGCGGAGCCCGGGGGGCACACGTGAATATAGGAACCAGCGATCACTGATAGGGGACCGTCCCCTGGTCCGCAGGATTCCAGCAGAAGAGCCCCTGTGATGCGGTTCCACTCCTGGTCGAGCCAGGTGAATGTCTAGGGGTGAGAACAAGTGTGGAGGAATTAATGAGTCTATATGTCAATTTCTGGCAGGGAATAAATGCACACAGTAAATGCACAAATGTCTAGTTTTCAGACCCCAAGGGAGAAGGGGGGAAAAAACCACCTGAAACACACCAGAAACGCAGAGATGAAATTCAATTCCAAACTAAAAGTACACATTATTTATCATTATCTGGAAAGAGATTGGGAGAAGGCCATTAGCAAGTATTTTCTGGCTGGTGCTGTTTTCAATAGCACGAGCAGTGAGCCAGAAGGGCTGTTGTCCTACATTTTCTCCTGCTGCATTTACGCAGCAGCGGCTCCAGCACACAGAAAGCCCCGCACCGCTTCCTTCCACCAGGAATGATCTCCCATGACCTGGTGGCCAGTGGGACAGGCATCAGGGCTCAGAAGGTGCCAGCTCTGAGGGACAAGGGCCATCACCTCTTCCCAAGAGAATAACTGAACCCCAGCAGGGCCACTGAAGACAGACGCGCCCAAGGGCAGGGGGCAGGGGTGGGCACCGGATACACTCCTGGGATTTTTCCAGAGAAGCCCGGCATCCTGGGTGTATGCCGTCAACACTAGGGGCTTGGGTTTGGCAGGAAGGGGAAGGGGCTCAAAGGTCACTGGCCATGGCCTCCCCTGCTGTCCCTTTCCTGGGCTGCAGAGAGGTTTTGCAGGAGAATGTGGGCGAGTTGTCCTGAGATCTGTGTGGCCAGGCAGATCTGACTCTGAGCTGACCTTGGAAGGCAGGGGAAGGACTCAGAGGAGAAGCAGCCGGTTATACATACAGAAGAATAAATCTGAGGTGTCAACAGGGCAAGACTAAGAGAGGAAAGGTAGGGAAGATGAGGGAGGTCAGGCAAGAGGGACTGATTCTAGGGGCACCTGGGTGGCTCAGTTGGTTAAGCGTCGGACTCTTGATTTTGGCTCAGGTCGTGATCTCATGGTCTGTGAGTTCGAGCCCCGCATCGGGCTTTGTGCAGACAGTGTAGAGCCTGCTTGGGATTCTCTCTCTCTCTCTCTCTCTCTCTCTCTCTCTCCCTCCTTCCTTCTTTCTCTGCCCCTCCCTGCTTATGTGCACACTCTCTTTCAAAATAAATAAATAAAATTAAAAGAAAAAAAGAGGGGCTTATTCTTTCCCCAAAGGATCCCAGCCAAAGTTGCAATCAGAGGATGGCCCATCTGGGGAGAGAGAGGGTTTACATTTCCCTACAGACTCTAAGGGAGATGCCAGTGACGGACATCTATCTCGGACCCCCCAGGAGGAAGGTTAGAAGTAATCGGGCATCCCAACCAGAGAATAAAGGAGAGAGTTTTCACTAGGAACTTTTGGTCAGACAGTCATGGATTCAAATCAGACTCCCCCATTTATCTGCTGGGTGCCTTGGACAAGTCACGTAACCACTCTGTGCCTCATTTTCTTATCTGTAAAATGGGGGGAATAATCGCCTTTCACACGTGTTTGTAAAGCACTTAGCGGGGTGCCTGGCACAAGGGGGCACCTAACAAATGAGACTGAACTGAGTGTATGCAGGCCCCCCCTTAATCCTGCAGCAGCTCCCAATCAGCTCCACGCTTCCTGGAGGAGGGGCCTCCTCTCCCCTTTCTGTGTCAGTGTGGAGGGGGGAAGGGAGAGAAAGGCGAGGGAAGGGGAGAAGTGGGGTAGCAGGAAGGAGAAGGGACAGAGCAGAGAGGGCTGACCACAGGCACAAGGCCCTGGGAAAGCCGGGCACAGCCCCCCAAGGCCACGCCACCGGACCCCCCATCCCGTCTCCATGATGCAGGCTGTATCATGAACGGGATTTGAGGGAGTCGGGCCGCCCCTCCCCCTCAGGCCCCTCCTGAGCCCCAGGTTGCCCCTGGGGTGCCCTGGGAAAAGCCCAGAACTGGTGAGCCTCGCCCATCCCCTCTCTAGGGACCGTGGGCGTGCTCCCGTCCTGAGGTGACCCCCACAGCCCTCTGGCTCCCAGTGGGTCCTAAACACTGGCTTCCCAGCAACCTCTTCATTCCCACCACAGACCTGCACCCCATATTCAGGCTGCTGAAGAAGCTCAGAAAAGACCCCGGAGCCTTGCAGAGCAGAGAGGGGAAGGAAGAGGCTCAGGGGTAGCGAATACTGTCCCCTTGCGCTGTGTGGTGGCCCAGCTCTGCCCAGCTAAGCCACCTGAGCAGAGGCTGCCCATCTCCACCTCTGCCTGGCCCCTGGGCGGGGTGACAGTCGCTGTTCTATGGGTTCTGTTGGTTTTTCAAAGTAGCACTTTGGTGCCTACTACTGTTCTTCGCTGTTAGTCCCAGCTCCGGCCAGCTGGTCTCCCTAACAATTGGTAACATGTTAGGTACCAATAATTAATTCACTTCTGCTCTCCTGGGCTCCAACTTTGAGGGGCAGAATGACACAAAGATCTAGGATGCCTTAAGAATATACACCAGAAGAGCCCGCTTCTCCCTAACCTCGGTGCCCAAGCTCCAGCTCCCGCCTCGATGTCGGACCTGCTCTTACCTAGGGTGGACATGGCCGCCTTGTTGACAAGTGTCATGAAACCATTTCAACCCTTCAGACCTTGTTCAGCTTCGCTTACGTGTGGTGGATGCTGTCAGCTCTCTCCATATTCTCTCTGCGATGGTTGACTTCATGTGTCAACCTGACTGGGCCAAGGGCTGCCCGGAGAGCTGGCCAAGCATTCCTTCTAGGTGTGTCTGTCAGGGGAGCACTTGGTTCAGCTGATTGGGTGAAGAGAGATGCCCTTACCCGCATGGGCAGGCACCATTCAGTCCGTCAAGGGCCAAGTGGAACAAAAATGGGGAGGAGGGACATCCACCCTCTCCTGCCCTTGGACTTTGGAGCTCCTGGACCAGGACTGAACTAGACCACGAGTTTTCCTGGTTTCTCCGGCTTGCAGGCGGTGAGTCATGGGGCTTCTCAACCTCCGGAACCACGTCAGCCGCTTCCCGCAAATCTCCTCTTAGACATGTGACTCTCCTGTGGGTTCTGTTTCTCTGCAGAACTCATTCCTCCTCCTCTCCTGCTCCTTGTCACACCGTGTGCTCCTGTTTTCACCCCTCTGGCTGTTCCTTTCTAGTTACCTTAAAAAAAAGTTGTTGGGCACATCTGGGAGGTTCAGTTGGTTGAGCGTCCAACTCTTGATTTCGGCTCGGGTCATGATCTCATGGTTGGTGCGATCAAGCCCCACACTGGGCTGTGGACTGACAGTGACCATGCTGAGCCTGCTGGGGGACTCTCTCCCTCCCTCTCTCACTGCCCCTCCTCTGCTTGCGCTCTCTGTCTCTCTCTCTGTCTCAAAATAAAAATAAACATTTTTTAAAAGATTGTTGTTGGTGATGGTGGTGGTGGTTTAATCGAGGGGTCATTTAAGTATAAAATTCACTGGATGACTTGCTTGGCCTAGACCCTTCACCTGGGCTCCAGGACTTCAAACTCAAGAATGTCTTCAGTTCCACTCCTCAGCCGGCTCCTCTTCTACATCCCCTGCCTGAGTGGATGACGCCGTCACCCACCCAGTGCCCAAACCGGGTGCCCCCGAGCTGTGGTTTGCCCAGCTCATCAGACCTAAAATCCAAGCCCCGCTGTCCCACCTCTCTTGTTAAAGTCACCACCATCGCTCCCAGCTGGGCTTCCTGAGTGCCCCCACTTAGTCTCCTGTCCCACACTCCTGGCCACCCACCCTGACCCCCACGTGGCCACCAATGACGTCTAAGACATACCTCTGAGCACGCCACAGCTTAAAATCCTTCAGTGGCCCCACGGACCTGGGATAATGCCAGTCCCCTTGATGGGGTTTCCCAAAGCTCTGCTCCCAGGGGCTCTGTGCTGACATTTCTTGTGACCTTTAAAGGTAGTGGTGACACATGGTCCCAGCCTCATCCCGAAAACACCCAGCCAGACCTCTGTTTAGAAAAGGAAAGACAGAGAGGCACCTGGGTGGCTCAGTCGGTTAAGCATCCTACTTGAGCTCAGGTCATGATTTCATAGTTCATGAGTTCGAGCCCAGCATCAGGCTCTGTGCTGACAGCTCAGAGCCTGGAGCCTGCTTGAGATTCTGTGTCTCCTCTCTCTGCTTCTCCCTTGCTTACACTCTTTCTCTCTGTCTCTCAAAAATAAATAAACATTTAAAAAAAAGAAAGAAAGAAAAGGAAAGAAAGACTCAGGAAAGATTTAGGGGAGCCACCAGTTCCCCTGTCTGCTTCATACTGTCCAATCGGTCAGTCTATTTCTGAACCGAATGAGCTGACGGCTGGGCACCGGGCACCGGGCATCGACAGCTCCAAGTCTCAGAGACAGACGGGGCAGGCCTCTGGGACCAACACCTCCCAGTAAGTCCCTCACTACATCCGGGTGTGGAGACAAATAGGCAGTTTACTTTCTCATTTGTCAGTTGTCCTGAGAGGGACAAAGAGAGAGAGAGAGAGAGAGAGAGAGAGAGAGAGAGAGACTGCAGCTGGTTTTGTGTCTCCAATGGGTTAAAAGAAAAAAAAAAAGCAATTCCATCTATTTACAAAATAGGATTACAGTTTTGCAGAATCCTGCTGCGGCCTGGGGGAAACTTTGAAAATACATTTATTTTGTTTCATCCTTATCAGAGCTGCCTGCCCTCCCTTCCCCCTCGCTGGCCGCCGGGCAGTGAGCGGATCGCCTTTCCCCGTCCCCTTGGGAGGCGCTGCTGACCTTCCCAGCCACCTAGATCTAGATGCCCACATCCCTGGTCCAGAGACACAGAAGAATCAGCAACCTCAAGCGGGCAGGCCTGCTGGTTGGCCGGTTTCCCCAAGACCTTAGCAGAGCATCCAACCTACAACCTGGGAAGAACGCATCTCCCTCCCAGAGCCTTTGTGTCACCACGAGAAAGGGGGAAAATCCAAAGCAACGCAAGGACAAGGGACTCGAGCTATCATGAACAGTGCTCGGGCCCCTAATGACAAACATGCTGGGCAAACTGCTGTGGAGAATCTAATCTTGAGGCAAAGCCTCCTGTCCCTGCACCAGAGGGGGGACCAACCATAGTAATGGGGGGAAGGGGGGTTGGATCAATTCCTAACACACTTTGTTCATTAAATGGGAGAATCTCAATCCGAGTCTGTCCTTCCCTGTCTTCTATTAACTTTGTTGATTCCCTGCCTCCCATCCCTCTTGTGAGGGGCTGGCTCTGCATGGTGAGGTGGGGTCGAGGTTTGGAAGGTGGGCAGGAGGCAGATGGCCCTTTGGGCTGGGGTCACCACCTCTTAACTCTGTTTATGTGGGCGGTGGGGGGTGGGGGGCACGTACAGGATCCAAGTTGGCCGGAAGAAATCCCAGCTTTGTAGAGGCTTTAGAAAGCATCGGTTTCAACTATCTTATTTTATACATTGGGAGAATACATCCCGGAGAGGTTGATGCCTCAACCAAGGTCATTAACTTCCCAGTGGCAGAGCCGGCCTATAAAGAAGCTAAATGAATAGGAGGCCAGGTGCCCCCACAGGTCCCGGGCAGGCGCCGCCCAGACCGCAAGGAAGCCGCCTCCGATTCCACGGCTCCTTGGATTTTGTTGCCTGAGGTCGGGTGAAGAGCTTTTCCAGGGATAATAGCTTGTAATTCAGGCGCTGAAGTAATGGAAGGAGAGGGAAGATCACCTCCTGACTCTAAATCTCTAGGGTGGCAAGGGGAGAGAAGTAATGGGGGCCTCCGAGTCCCCGCAACAAATCCACAGAAAAGGGCTTCAGAACGAATCGCCTCCTCAAGGAGGGGAGGGGCTGCCCTTCAGATGGTAAATCTCTCTATTACCAAGGACGGTTCTTTTACTGCCAGTTTGCAGGCTCATCCTGGCTACAGCACGAGGCGCTTCTCTGCCTCCAGAGTCCAACCAGTCCCGCCCCATTGGTGCAGGGAGGTGGCGAGACCAGAGGGGAGCCACGAGGGCCGGAAGCCCCCTTCCCATGCCACCCCCAACCTAAAGTTGCCAGACTTAGCAGATAAAAATACAGGATGCTCAGGTACATCTGGAAAGGAGCTCTGTTCGCATAACTTTTATAACATTTGCGGGGAGACGCTGAACATAAGACATGTAGGCTGTTCGGACAGAGTCAGTACGGGTCGTAAGATGAAACCGCGACCACAGAGCATGTCCTGTGTACCCGCGTATGCACCTGGCCATGCTCCCAAACCCTTAGTCCCAAGCAGGCATGTGGGAGAGTGTCCTGACCCAACACAGGGTCTGTCCACTTCTTTCAGAGTGAGCTCCATCTCAGGGCCCATCTGGCATCTCGGTGTTTTCTCAGTTTCCCCGAGAGCCTGGTGCGGGGGAAGCCCAGGGAAAAAAGGGCTCTCAGGACTGGGCTGCTAACTTCATCCCAAGAGGGCTTCCTGGTGGAGACGGGCTTCGAGGAAGGGGGAAGAAGGAGGATTTCTGTAACACACCAGAGCTCCAGAATGTTGTCATACGTTTGAAAGTTTGAGGACACTCTCAAAGAATTAAACAGCGAGCATCGGGATTCAAGTAACAAATCGTTTATTAAACAGAGTGCGGGGTGTGGGGGCCCAGGCTCTGTGGTGGCCCGCTGGGCTCAGGCAAGTCATCTGACCTCCCTGAGACTTGACTTTCTCAGTTGTGAACTAAGGGAAGCAAAAGGCCTTCCCAGACACAGGTAGCTTGGTTCTATTGGCTGGGATAATGGAAATAAAAATTGTGGTGTTTTTTTTTTTAATTTATTTTTGAGAGAGAGGTAGAGACAGAGCACAGGCAGGGGAGGGGCAGAGAGAGGGGGAGACACAGAATCTGAAGCAGCCTCCAGGCTCTGAGCTGTCAGCACAGATCCTGACACGGGGCTCAAACTCGTGAACTGCTACATCATGACCTGAGCCAAAGTCAGATGTTTAACCGACTGAGCCACCCAGGGGCTTAGTTGGTTAAAAGCGCTTTTAAAAAATATATATTTGAGAAGGAGAGAGAGTGTGCGTGAGCAACAGAAGGGCAGAGGGACAGAGACAGAATCGGAAGCGGGCTCCAGGCTCTGAGCTGTCAGCACAGAGCCCAACGCGGGGCTCGAACCCATGAGCAGTGAGATCATGACCTGAGCAGACGTCGAAAGCTTAACCAACTGAGCCACTCAGGGGCCCTTAAAAACACTTGTAAATAGTAAACTACTGCTCACTAAATAACAGCCACCAGTGACGGGGCATGCGCGCACTGGCATCAAGTACTATGCTCGACATTTTCTGTGCTTTATCTCCATGTCTCTGGATAAACCTAACCTTCACAAGCCTGTGGGCAAATCTGTTAATGCACCACTTTAGAGCTGAGGAAGCTCAGAGGTCCAACAACAGCCCGGCCCTACGGTTGATCGGCAAAGACACCCTGATTCCAAACCCCCTGCCCGTTCGTCCCTTGTGGCAGCTGCTGTTTGGTGAGTGTTCATTGTGTCTGAGCAGAGTGGAGAGCATCAGGGATGAAGCCAAAATCTTATCATTTACAAAGCATTTCCTATGTGCCAGGCACTGTGCCAGGTGCCAGACACAGTGTAGGAATGAATATCCTTCCCATTTCACCAACGAGGAAATCGGGGCCCGGAGAGGTTAAACGGCAAGTCCAAGGTCACACAGCAAATACGTGGTGTATATGGTGGAGTCTGGATTCGAACCCAGGGCATCACTGTCGTACTATACAAGCAAAAAGGTGCCGTCATCATTATTATCATTCTTAGCATCAGAAGCCTCCCCTGGACTGTAACAATCGGGGTCTAATAAATGATTATGTCGGCCTTTGGAGTCAAGTTTGTGAGGTTTAAAAGAGAACTACAGGGTGCAGACTCTTGGAACCGCTGTGCGGGCAAGATCTAACGTTTTCCTTTAGGAGGAGGTGAGGAGTGCAAATCTGAGGCAACGGCTCAAAGACAAAGAGGCAGGGAGAGGAGGCTTCCCACCACGCTCTGCAACATTTCCACGTTGGCACTGCTGCGTCTCATCTCCCCGGATCCCCTCGGAAGAATTCAGAATTCGTTCTCAGTTAGAGCAAGCGAGCAGCCGTCTACCAGACGGACCCGCCGTGCTTGGGGCTCAGAGCCTCCCCAGTCAAGGAGAGGAGGGCAGCCGTCTCCCGGCCCCCATCCGCCCCGACCCACCCGGCTGCGGCTTCACCGAGGGAAGGAAAAATGGCTCAGAAAGCCTGTGCATTAAGAAGCGTATAATTATGCATAATAAAAAGACGCTGGCCCTTGTGTATATAAACACAGCTTTGACTGAGTACCCTTTCCCAAACAGCCCTTCTGGCTCACAAGAGCAGCAATCAAGCATCCTAAACATATGGTTGCCACCCAGGCCTCCAGGCGGGTCTGGACTGGGAGGCTTGGGGGGTGGGGGGCAGGGGGAGGAGCCAGGGCAGGGAGGGCTGGAGGTGGCTGTGTGTTTGGGGAAGTGGGCGGAGCTGAGAGCTGGCCGGCCAGGGATAAGGACCTTAACCACCAGGGCGCTGTCTGGGACAGGGACCCAAGTCCCACCCCCAAGATCGGCTGTCATTCTCCCTGCCTCTCTCCCTATCCATCCACTATCCCAAGGACAGCAGGGTGCTCAGCCGTGCTGGTCCAGAGAGGGGAAGAGGGCAGCCGCCCAGCAGCCCGGACCCCTCCATCAGGAGTGTTTTCTGGTTTTGATTTGGGGGGATGGGGCTCATCTTCTCCCCATGCTGACTTTGAGCACTTGTCACCTGCAGAGCGGTGCAGGAGGCTGAGTAGGAAACACACATGAGGTAAGTTGTCTGGGCAGTCAGTCCACCAGGTGGGGCGGCCCCCTCCCTGCTCAAACCCCCAGGGGTGCAGCCCACCCAGGGAAACATACCCTTTGCCACCGGCTGTTCCTGCCCCGAGCGGTGACCCCCGGGCTGGTGCTCAGCAACTCCAGCCAATTCAGAGAGTCCGTGCAGTGTCCCCATGCCCTGCCCAGCCCCTGGGGACCCCACACTGCACCCAGGGAGGGCCTGGCAGCCCGACACTTTCCCCCCTCAGCAGGAAGCTGGTCTGAACTGGAGAGCCCAAAGGGCCCACTGGAGCTGGCTGGTCTCCTGCTCCGTCCTCCCGGGGGTGGGGGTGGCGGTGAAGGTGAAGTGGGTGCCAAGGGACACAGTGCTCTGTCTCCTCACCTGCCGCAGACACCACATCCTCTTTCTCCACCTCCCAGACCGGGTGGAGGCACTGGCCCCAGTCTGGGTTTTCTTAGAAGCAGAGTCCGGGCTGAGGACCGCCGTGCACCCAGGAGGCAGGAGTGGGGGGCCGGGGAGAGTGAGATGGGAAGGGAGAGAGGCAAGGAACGGTGTGTCCTTGGGCTTGCTGCCAGCGTGGACACCTGGGCCCGATCCCAGGAGCCCCTGCGCCCCACAACTGTCCTGCCAAAGGGCCAGGGACTGAGGCATTCAATCCACTTACTCCTTCCTCAGTACGGGAGGTGGGGCGTTAACCCTCCTCCCCTCCAGCTGCACCTGCCAGGACGCTCCTGACTGTGGAGAAAGCCCCCGGGCAGACTGGGTGGAACCTCAGAGCACAGATCTATAAGTGAATGAATGAATGAACAAATGAATGGATGAATGAGTAGCTTTAAGAAGGTTCCAGAGCAAAAGCCCAAGGATGGGAAGAACCACCTACTCGCTGTCTGACCATAACCTCTCTGGGGGCAACGCCAGGCCCCAGCAGAAGGCCTGAGCTATGCCTGATGCTAGAAGATGAGGATGGCCATTGCCACAGCGGGACCGGCAGGTCCGGGGGCACCAGAGCACGGCCTCCGTGAGCCAGGGCCGGTGAAGCTCAGCCTAGGAGAGCAGAGTGAAGGCCTCGGGCTGGGAGCAACCCTCCCCGTGGGTACCATGCTAAGGAGTTAGGACTCAGCCAGGGAGGGTAATGTCCTGTCCCCCCCCCCACCCATGCCACCCCCAGGGCAGACACACCCTGAGCAGTGACAACACGACAGAGAATCACAGCCCTGGGAATTAGCCCAGGAAGGAGCAAAGCACCCCGCAAGGCACAAGGCAATCCCTCCAACAAGAAAGACTGGTTCCCCGCAAATGCTACAGCCTCTGGGTCCAGAAGTAGCAGCCCAGGAGCCTGAGACCGGAGGGCGGAAGGACCCGTCTATCCAGCCTTTCGGAGAAAGAGGGTGGCCACATCCTCAAAGTTTCTGGGTTGCCTGCCCAGCTGGCTGAATGTTTAAGGATGTGATGGGGACACCCGGGAGCAGGGAGAGGGGAGGGGTGGGGCAGTAAGCAAAGGGCTTGAATGGAGACATCCCCTCCCCCCCACCCCCACATCTTGCTGGGCCACTGTCACAGGAACCTGGGTAGGGCTGGCCAGCCGGAGTGCCACTGGGCTGGGCCGGTTCTCTGCCAATGCCCAAAGGGAAAACAGGCAAAGAGAATCCATTGCTCCTCACAGGTCCCTCTGCAGCAGCTCCAGAAGGGCAGGCAGGTGGGTGGCAGGTGGGCGGCAGGGGACCAGGGGCCGGGAGAGAAGGGCGGCACCTCCTCTCAATGCCCACATCTCCCCTCCACTCTCTACCACCACGATGCCTTCATGTAACCAGTAGCCAGAGGGGGACTGGAGATGCTAATTTCTTTTCATTAGATCCCAGCAGCCTTCGATTACAGCAGGCAGTGGGGAGGAAAGGGAGTTGATGTGTTTTAAAAAACCGCAGTTTTGCACTGTTTTTAATTTAGAGCTGCTGGTAGAAGATGCTGCCTTGGAGTCGCTAATGATCCTCGTGAATTATTTTGGGTTGATTTATACACCTCTCCGACTTTAAATAAAGAGGGACAAAGGAGAGCCGGGTCCCCCCTGGATCTGCAAACCTACAGGAAGACAATATTGCTGAGACTCCGGGAGGGGGAGGGGGATTTTCTCCGAACTGTGTTTCCTCGGAGTGGGGCGCCTCGGGGCTCCCCTCCTGCACCCCCTCATCCCCGGGCATTTACAAAGAGGGCACACATCTGGGACGTCATTCCCTCACACCCTCCCCATCAGTGAGCCCTGCTGCTCCTACAGTCATCGGCCAAGGAACAGTAGCAGTTAATATATTTGGGGTCTGAACGGTGCAGCAGACCTTGGGCGAGGCGCTTTCTCTGCACAAACTCTGAGATTCCTATCTAGGCTGAAAATTGGTGCGATTTTCTCGGTGTCTCCAGGAATTCAAGGAAGCCCTGAGAGAATGGGGAGCACGTGCAAGGTCACCCAGCTGGGAAGTGGTTAAGACAAAGTTCAAGCTTATTCCCAGAAAGGCAGGAACCTTCTGGTTTGACTCGGGGTTGCACCTGTGGAACTGCAAGGAAAGAACAAGCAAATAAACCTGACCCGTCTGGTTATAGAGTCGGGTGTCCCCCCGCCATTTTTTTAAGTTTATTTATTTATTTTGAGAGAGAGAAACAGTGAGGGAGGAGCAGAAAGAGAAGGAGCGAGAGAATCCCAAGCAGCGTCCGAGCTGTCAGCACAGAGCCCGACGCAGGGCTTGATCCCACAAACTGAGATCATGACCTGAGTCGAAATCAAGGGTCGGGCGCTTAACCACCTGAGCCACCCAGGCGCCCACCGTCCCTCCCTTTTCCCTCCCAAAGTCCAGTAGGCTCCAAAGGGACCATATCAGCCAGAAAGGCCAGGACTAGAGACAGAGAGGAGACATGAAACCTTCTTTCCAGACCCCCAGTATCTGATCAGTGGAGGCAGGGAGGGTCTTGCCTCTGCCCCCAGCCTCCCCAGGCACGGTTTGTCTGCCTGGAAAACAGAGTGTGGTGGTCGGAACAGGTAAGTATTCGAAAAGAGCCTCCATTTATCTTGATTCACCGCTCATCCCCATCAGGGGAAATGTCTCCTGTCTGCCGGAGCCCCTTTTCTTTCTCCTTCCCTTCAAAATAAGATTAGAGGCAGCCGGCGAGAGCATTGAGCCCCTTCCGAATTTCCCTTCCTCATCTATCACATCAGGACCGCGGCCTCTGAGCTGCAGCCCGGGGGTGAGGCGGTGAGCAGGGGCTGGGAAGGAACCCCGTTCAGGAGCCGAGGGGGGTGGCGGGCCCTCCACCAGCAGGAGGTCAGGGCAGCCGCATTAGTGATTCAGCGCCGAACCAGGCTGGGCCAAGACAATCAGGAAAACAACCGGAATCATGAGCAGAGAAATAGAGGCCCCGGGAAGCCTCGTCACTTTCCCATCAAAGAAGAAGCAATCAGCGTATATGCAAAATGCTGCTGATTTCCCCTGAAGGCAAGTCACTGGGCTCCTCACACTTCTAAGAGCAGGGGCCACGCAGGCAGGGGTCCTGGGTTCAAATCCCAGCTCTGCCCCTGAGTATCCTGCGGCCAGTCATTGAACTTCTTTCAAATGCCATCTGCCTGATGTAAAGCGGACCAGGCAGGGAGCGGATGACACCCCGCAGGCCACCAGGAAAGCCGGACTGAGGCACCGGGAGAGGCCATTTGTGGATGCGGCACAAAATGAAAGTGCAGGCCCCTTGTTTGAAAAGTATTAAGAATTTCAAGATGATGAGGGTGGGGGACATTTAACCCACAGGGCAGCTGCACAGGGCACTTGTCAATGAAGCTGGCCCTGGAAGGGACCTTCTACATAGATGGGGACAAGGAAGGGACACCACAGGGGCGGCGAAACTCCTGGCGCGGTAGCAGGTGTGAGCGGCCTGGAGGAAGCCAGAGATGGGTGTCACCTCGCTGCGCAGAAGGCACAGGAACCTTGCCTTTGATGGAAGGGCTGGCAGGTCGTGACCCGGGAGGGTGCCAGGGAGCTCCCCCACCCTCCCTTTCCCCTCCCCTTACAGCAGCTGCCCTTGGCAGCATCCAGCCAGCAGCCTGAGTCAAGAAAGCCTAGTGTCTGCGGTCCGCATAGACCTGGCTCCCGGGCTCAGGGCAGAGAGAGGAAGAGGGGAAATCCGGGGATTGATGCTCCTTTGGCCTTGTTAGGAGGAGGACATGGGGACTTTGTATGCAGGAAAGCAGCTAGCACAGAGGACGCCCTCTGAGCAGTTACCCCACTTCCATCTGGGGCCCGTGCTGCTTCCCTGTGTCCCCATTCTTCCCACGGTGCCTTTCTTCCTCCCTCTGAGGTAGTTTCCTTGAGGTCGAGGCCTGCCTGGTGGCATCTTTACGGTCCCAGTGGAATCTGCCAGCCCAGGACACGGTGGGTGCTCAGCCAGGCGAATGAATCTGGTGGAAAGGCTGACTCTGAGAGATGCCTCCACTGGTGAGCAGAGGCCCCAGGGTACACCGAGCAGGCCGCCAGGCTCTGGGTCCCCAGGCCTGGCTGAGCTAGCCCGAGGCTGCAGCCCTCGGACCCGGGGAGGTGATAAAAGAAACTAGAAGCAGAAGCCCGGAGCAGAAGGGGCCCTGGGCAGAGCGGGGCCTGGGTGGAAATCCGGGTGCTCTAAGGACAAGGCCTCACCCAACACGTGGAGGCAGCTCCACATCAGTCACAGCACATCAGCAGTCATCCTGCATCTTCTAGTACAAGGAGCTTTACGCACTCCAGGGGGAGCCTGTGGTCACCCTGGACCGCTCTCTCTTTCCAAGGAAGAAAGGGACCCTGCCTGGGCAGAGCTTGAGGCCACAGGCAGGACCTGCCACCCCACCCCTGCCCCAGACAGAGGTCACCCACCCTGCCTAGTGTGGCTCAGCAACACTCACCCAGGCCTAGCATGGGAAAGCCCACTGTCTTCTCTGCTGACCGGTCAAGGTCAGGCTCCTGGAGACCTAGCTCCTCCAGAATGCTCTGTGTGCACTGCCCAGCCCTGCCTTGGGGCCACTTCCTGGCTTGGGAAGGCTTCACTTCCCCATCTGTCCCAATTCTGCTTCTCCACGGTCATGGCAGAAGCAAAGTACTGGGAGAAGGAGGTAGGAGAACAGGGGGCCCCGCGGCAGAGCCAGGAGGTGACCCAGAGGAGGGAAGGCAGCAGGAATAATGAACTGACCACCAAAAAAAGGTGACTGGGCTTCATCCCAAGGGGGCACTGTAAGAAATAACACAAAACACACGATCTGAAATAAACCACCCCCCACACTCCATGAGCATTAAGCATCCTTGAGTGAGGATTCCCGAAGAATACAAATGCTGGGTTTTTCTGGCTGCACTGGAGGGCAATGGAGGCCTTTCAAGGCAAGGAGCGGCCCCAGGACCCACCGTGCAGGGGATTCCACCGGTATACTTACAGGGTCTGCTTCTCCTTCCAAGGCCCAGCATGCATTTGCATTTTCCAAAAGCATTTATTGAGAGCCTATGGTTTATGCCAGACTCAGAAGCAGATAGAAAATAAAGTTGTTTCAGAACCTAAGGAGAGGTCAGGCACAAAGCAAAGTCATCACAGCCCAGTGGCTCAGCGAAGGCCAGGCCAACGTCTGACCCGGCACGGAGGTGAAGAAGCTGGAAAAGCTTGCTGGGAAGGAACAATCTGGTCTGGGTGGCTTTTAGTATCATTTATATATCAGCCCCCTAATTTATACCCTGACCTGAACAGTCTCCCGAACTCCAGACTTGTAGATCCAACTGCCTACTTGATATTGCTACTTGGATGTTTAATACAGATCGGTACTGATCATCTATGAATGACCCCAAAACTCAGCAGCATATGACATCCAACATTTATGATCCCACACAGCTTTTGAAGGTCAGGAGTCCAGGAGTGGCTTAGCTGGGTGCCTCTGGAGGTTCATGAGCCCCTCATGAGGCTGCAATCCACATGTCATCCGGAGGTTCCATTTCCAAGTTCACTCACATGACTGCCGGCTGGAGGCTTCAGTTTCTTACCCGCGCCACCCCCCACCCCGGGCCTCTCCATAGGGCTGCTAATGATGTGGCAGCTGGCTTTCCCCACAACAAGTGGTCCAAGAGAGACAGAGAGGCAGAGACTGAGACCCACAGGAGGTAGAGTCTCTTACAACCTAATCTCCACAGTGGCACGGGATCACGTCCGCCATATTGAGTGGGTCACACAGAGCTGTGCTGGCACAATGTGGGAGGGGACGAAGCAAGCAGGGGTGCACGAAGGGGGTCTCTGGGGGCCTCATGGAGGCCGTATCAGGACCTCAAACTAAACTGGCCCCAGACAGAACTTCCGAAAAGTCTCCCTTCACACACAAAGCTTCTGTCCATCCTCTTTCCTACCATCTGACATTGTAGACGAACCCATCTTTCCATTTTCTCAGACCAAATCCTCGGAGACGTCTTAAACTCTTCTCTGGCCATCCCACTCATAGCCAATCCTTCAGCAAGTCCTGGTAGCCGTGCCTTCAAAACATATCAAGATGCTGACCAATGTCCATCCCCTCCATGGCCCCTGTCCTGGCCAAAGATGCTGGGTTTAGCATCTTTTTAAAAAATATTTATTTATTTTTGAGAGAGAAAGAGAGAGAGAGAAGGAGACAGAGTGCAAGCAGGGGAGGAACAGAGAGGGAAGGAGACACAGAATCCAAAGCAGGCTCCAGGCTCTGAGCTGTCAGCACAGAGCCCGACGGGGGGCTCAAACCCATGAACCTTGAGATCATGAACTGAGCTGAAGTTGGACGCTTAACTGACTGAGCCCCCCAGGCGCCCCCCTGGTTTAGCATCTTGCACTTGGATTGTTGCAGCTGCCATTTCAGTGGTCTCCCTGATTTCATCTTTGAGCCACGGCGATCCTGTTCAAATGTGTCACTCCGCTCAAAACCTCCCACGAGAGCGGAACATCCCGGCTGGGGTCCACAGGCCTACGTGACGTGACCACCACCACCCCGGTCCAGGACTCTGCTACTGCCAGGCGCACACACTCCGTCTGCACTGAATGTTCCTCGCATGCTCCAGGCACATCGCTGCGGCGGTGCCTTTGCACGCACGGTTCCCTCGCCCAGGGCCACTCGTGAATGAGTCTCTCGCTTCCTTCAAGTCCCCGCGCAATGCCACCTGCGCACTGAGGTCTTCCCCGCTGCCTGACTCTGTCTCTTCCCTTCCCGGCTTCGTTTTTCTCTGCCACCATCTGATGATTTTTTTCTTGTTGTCTGTCTCCCTTGCTAGAACAGATGCTCCAAGAGGGTAAGGATTCTTGTTCATTTCCTCACTGTTCTATTTGTAGCTCCTAGAATTGCGGCTGACACACGTCAGGTGCTAAAAAAAATGTTTGTTGAATGACTAGAGGGAAAGAGCATGAAGGGCATGTTTCAGGATTTGTAAGGAACCTCCCCAACCTCGAGAGGCTTCAGACAACAACAGCCATTTCTCTGGGTCCTGAATCTGCACCTTGGGCGGGACTCTGGGGGACGCCTCATCCTGCTTCCACGCGGCGGGGTCCAGGGTCGCCCGCAGGAGGAGGGACTGGACAGCAGGGGCTGGAGCCATCGGGAAGCCCACTCACTTAGAGCTGCTGGCTGTCCCTGCTGCCGTCTGCAGCCTCAGGGGGCCGTATGCCCGGCGGCTACACTGGCCTCTCCGTGTGGCTCTTGGCTTCCTCACGGCACGATGGCTGAGGTCTCAGAGTGACTGTCCCTCGAGGCAGGAAGTGGAAGCCACCCTCTTCTCAAAGGCGAGGCTCAAAACCGCATCATTTCTACAGTAATCTGTAGGTCAAGTAGTGACGGAGCCCGGATGCAAGGGGAGGAGACACGGCCTCCACCTTTTGATGGGAAATGCTGCAAAAAAACATTTAGGTCTGTGTCTTTTTTTTTTTAAGTTTATTTATTTTTTTTTAATTTTTTTAATGTTTTATTTATTTTTGATACAGAGAGAGACAGAGCATGAGAGGGGGAGGGGCAGAGAAAGAAGGAGACACAGAACCGGAAGCAGGCTCCAGGCTCCGAGCTAGCTGTCAGCACAGAGCCCGACGCGGGGCTCGAACCCACGAACATGAGATCTGACCTGAGCCGAAGTCTGAGACTTAACTGACTGAGCCACCCAGGCGGCCCTATTTATTTATTTTGAGAGAGAGAGAGACAGCACGAGTGCGGGAGGGTTGGGGGGAGAGAGACAATCCCAAGCAGGCTCTGAGCCGCCAGCACAGAGCCCAAAAGGGGGCAGGAACCCACGTGAGCTCGTGACCGGAGTCAGACTGAGCCGCCCAGGCTCCCCGAGGGCTGTGTTTTAAGACCTCCAACAGAACAGGAAAGGAAGGTAACTTGGCCGAGCGCCTGCTGGGTGCCAGGCTCAGTGTGGGGTATTTTCATCGGTCAGCGCATGAGGAACAGCTTTCCCCCGTGGTGCACAGTGGAAAAGTGACATGTGTGAGGTGTGTGTCTGCTCCAGAACACGGAACCCAGGCTTCTCCATGAAGCCCAACTTCCTTCCTCTAAGTCCCACTGCCTTTCGGAGAAGAGAAAGAGATTCCGGGTAGCAGAGAAAGTCTGTGCCAAACCCTGGGGCCAGGGGAAGGGTGTGGGGAACAGGGGTCCCCTCTGCAAAGGCTTCCCTTCCATCAGACTCCCGGTAGCCTCTTCCCGCTCTGAGTTCTTGGTTCCTTGGGAACCACCTCCAGACTCAGCGGGGAATCCGAGCCATCCTGGGGGAGGGAGCCATTAAAGGAGTCTTTCCCAAGAAGGCTCAGTTACAAAAGGGTGAAAATGATTCGCCTTTAAGGCAGCATTTGGTCTCCAGCCCAGTCAAAGGGCTGGACCAGAGTTCCTCAACCAGGCGCCACTGATATTTTGGGTCATGTCATCCTTCGTTTGGGGGCGGTCCTAGGCGTTCACTGCTGGATGTTTATGGCATCCCAAGCCTCTGCTCTCTGGACGCAAGTAGCAAGCCCTCCCCCTCCCCAGCTGTGATAAGCAAATGTCTCCAGGCATTACCAACCTTCCCCTTGGAGACAAAACTGCCCCCAAGGATTGGATTAGAGGAATGTTTAAAGCAGCCTGATTTGCAATATTGTCTCCGTTCTGGATCAAATGTTTTCTCCTCCAGTTCAGTTATAACTCCCAACTCCAGGCCCTTTTCATCTTCTG
This sequence comes from Mungos mungo, assembly GCA_004023785.1. Taxonomy (NCBI): domain Eukaryota; kingdom Metazoa; phylum Chordata; class Mammalia; order Carnivora; family Herpestidae; genus Mungos; species Mungos mungo. The sequence goes on along the minus strand of PISW01010150.1, from coordinate 26,282 downwards.
GACTGTGAGCAAGTACGTGACCACGCAGCTCTGATGCTCTGATCACTGGAAAACTTTGAAGCAAATCCGGTTCAACGTCTATCCCGCAGAGCATGCCTTTTGGGTCTCTTTCTGCCCCATTCAGCATCCTTTCTTCTTTCCTTCAAACTTTTTATTTACATTGCTCTTCTTATGTTTTATGCATTCACTTGGTCTGCTTTAAATCTTTTCTGGTAGCAGGAAGGATGCAAAAAGCAAAATAAATAGCTACTGTCCAGGTAAATATCCAAAGGGATGACGTCATAGAGAATGCAGGAAATAGAAAAACTGGTACTAAGCAATGCAGAGCCCGGCAGGTCCCAGCTGCTCTCAGGACAAGACGGAATGCGGAGAGCAGACAGGGGGTCACCCAGGATGGCCCCCGGGAGGGGCGAATTAGAAACAGAGGCTGGGAAGGCCAAGATGTCTCCCTCTAGGAAAAGGCCGTGTTCTGACCACTTTCTGTTCAAGGGAAGGTGTTTTAGTTCATGATATCAGCCAATTACCAGGCCCAACTTGCCAGCCCTGTGAAAGAATTCTCTCCACAGGGGTCCTCCAGCTCCATGGAATCTCCCAAACTGATGCCCATGGAGCAAACACAAGCTGTGCCCACTGTCTCCATCAAGTCCCGTCCAAGGTGCAGAGCCGGGAGCAAAATAAACGCTAGCTGTTTTTGGACACGAGGTTTTGGGGTGGTTTGTACTCAGCCATAGGTGAGTGGAAACCTCGGTCATGTCGCTTAACCGCTCCAAGGATGTTTCGTTATCTGAATGATGAGCCTTGAGGGGACGGCCGAGTGCTTGGCACGGAGGAGGGACTCCACTATCTGTGGTACTGTTGGGGTTACCGCAAAAGAGGACAGGTGCAAGGCCAAAGCACAGCCCCGCCTTCAGTACAGCAGGAGGGCGAACCAGACACACACCTTGGACTGGATGCTCATTTGCTCAGAACCTCCTTCTGGAGCCCCTGCAGCGTGCCTGAAGGTGGACTAGAAGGACACAGAGCGGCAGGCAGCACGCAGGAGGCGGCATCCCCAGCGCCTGGACCTGGCGTTCCTTTCTCCCTGTCTTCTTTCTCTCCCGGCCCTTTCCTCTGCCACCTTGGTCTTTCCACTGCATCCATCCCCCCAGGCAAAATCTCTCCTCTGAGTTCCACCTGTACATGCAACATTGCCTCCTGGCTGCTTCGAAGACCCTCGCTTCAATCCGTCCAAGTCCAGGCTTATGCCACACCCATCCCCCCACCCCCTTCAACTTGACTTACTACTCTTCCCAGCTACTGAGTGGCTCTGTCTAGGGTCAAGAGTCTTAAACTGGCCCCCCTGCCTCCTCCTCCACCCCCCACATCCCAAATGTCACTGAGTCCTGATGGCTTTGCTTCCTAAATACCATTCAAACTGGTCCATTGCTCGCCATCCCCATTCCATCCCCCTACCATTGCCCCCTGCCTGGACCGTAGCCATGGCCCCTTAATGGCCTTCCCTCCACCGACCTTGTCGCCTCCCTATTGTCTGCACAACAAGAATGAGCTTTTCGAAATATAGATCAAATCATGCTGCCTCTGCTTAAAACTTTCTGCTGGCTTCCTAAAGCTCTCAGGAAGAAGAGCCATGCCCCAACGCCACCCATAACAGGCCCCGCGAGGTCTCACCCCTGCCCACATCACCCAATCGGCCTCAGTCTACTCCCACTCCCTGCTCTGATTGCTGCGTTTAGGACACACTGGCTTCTTTCAGTTTCCCAAACTCTCCACACTCCCTCCTACCACAGGGCCTTTGCACCTGTTGCTCCCTCACCCTGAGATGCTCTCCCACTCACCTGCCTCCAGCACCCACTTTTAAGAAGCCTTCTTTGCTCTCTCTGACCAGACCACCTCTTCTCTACACAGCCTCACTGGTACCGTGTGGTATCTCTTCTTCGTGGGACTAACTTCCATTTAATTTTGCAATCCTTCATGCAACTCTTTGATGGATATCTTCCTTCTGCACCAGACTTTAAGCTCTTAAAGACTGTGACCAGTTGGGTTTTGTTTTGTTTTGTTTTACCATTACCACTCAAGAAGCCAGCCTGGGGCTCTAGCACATAGTAAGCCCTTGGCAAATACCTACCGAATGGACAACAGAATGGAGGAGGGATACTGAGAGGCAAAGCAGTTACTGGTCACCAGGAAAGTCAGGCAGTACTTCACGGAGTAGGTGGAACTTGAGCTGACCTTGAAACTCGAATAGACTGCGTATTGATGGAGACATCTGGAAGGGTGTTCCGGGTGTGTGGAACAGAGTAAACTGTGTGTGTGTGTGTGTGTGTGTGTGTGTGTGTGTGTTGAGATGGAAGGTCGGGCTCGTGGAGGGATGGGGTTTGGGAAAAGTGGGAGATTACCGGGAGTCTGGAAGCTAGACCAAAGAGTCTGTGTGGGGAAAGAACAGTGGATTTCAGAGCAGCGTGGTGCTTCTTCTGGACAGGCATTCCGCAGGAAGACGGGAAGCAAAGTCCCCCCGCAGAGGGAGCGTGACAGGGGACAGCGGTGGCTGGCAGGCCAGTTAAGAGGCCGAGGCCCTGGATGGTGAGGGCAGTGGGCACGGAGAAGCCGAGGTGGGTAAGAAGACATAAAAAGAAAGCCATCCACCAGCCTGGTCCCCACTGTCCGCAAAGGACCCCAACACAGGAAAGGCCCTCCTCCACCCCAGAGTGTAAGAAGGAGCCAGACCATGAGGACGGAAGGCAGAGCTGGAATGCAAAGGCATGAGTGTGCTTTCTAGACTCTCTGTCCCCGTATGCTCTGCGCTTTGCTCCGTGTCCCCTCCTGACCAGGCAGATCAATACCAGCCATCTGGACCAGTACGAGGGACAGAGGACACAGTTCACCGCCTGCATGGAACACACTGGAAACCCAGGAGGGTGGGGCTGCCTGGGTGACTTATCGTTTATTAATAGTACAAATATGTAAATGTTACGAAGGTCATATCGATCCCGACATGGGAACCATCCATCATGAAGGTGAGGAACAGTGGGTTATAAATATCAGATAAGAAGTCTGCAGCCTCAGACTTATCAATATAGGCGGGCTAAGGCTGGGACAGGTCTGGAGGCAATTTCACTAATGAGAACAGCCCCCGGCAACCCCACCCAGTGTGGGGGCTATGAGGGGAGAGGGAAGACACGGCTCCTCCAGAGGGAAAGGAGATGGACGTGTGCAAAGGTTCCAGGGAGAAATCCTCCCCTTGTCCCCTCCTCCGTGGGCTGGGAGAACAGTCCTCAGACTCCCCGAATCTCTTACCCAAAGGTCCACCAGCCTGGAAAAAAAGCCCACACAGCTGTGAGGAGTGTCCCCACCTCCACTTATGCTGAAGCAACAGGTCTTAGAGATTAGGCTGGCCGGCCACCATGGGGTCAAATCCTGCCCCCACCATGTACTAGCTTGCAGACTTCCGGTGTAACCACTGCAAGCCACAGCCCGCCCATCTGTATAATGGGAATGTTGACACCACCGTGCAAATTGTTGTAGAGATTAAACGGGACAATGTCAATAAGGTAGGCGTCCGTAGTGGTTGGTGTTCCTGCAGCCGGGGGCTCAGTTCCATCGGACCCCTCCCCACCTAGGGACACAACATCGAATAGACCAGTCCCGGCTGTCCCAGAAGGCGTGCTGGGCCACATGGCATTAAGGAGGGAGCAGCCCGACCCTGGCCACACGTCTCACTCCCCGGCTGGGTTCACGGATGCACAGGGCACAGGACTGGGGAAATGGGTGATTTTTACACCATCTCTGCCTTCAGGAACTTCAAGCTTGAGATGGGGAAGATGAATGATCACCTTATCAGTGCCATGAAAGACAGGCTCGGTGGCCTGGAGACTTCAAGGAGAGTGAGGTCATGTCCAGCTGAGGGGCTTCCTGGAGATGAGCTGACGAGGGGCAGCAAAAAGGAGGGGCGTGTAAGAGCTCGTCAGCCTGGACCCCATGAGGACAGTGAGGTTCCCCCTCCCGGGCTCCAGGCTTCCCCCGCCACGGGGAGCCAACCCTCTGCTAAGGAGCAGTGACCCCCACCAGGAAAGGCCCAGTCTGGGGGCCCATGTCCACCACTGTCCACACAGCACCTGCTGCACGTGTTCGAATCCCCAGGCAAGGGGCCTGTCCCCATACCAGGCCCCTCGGGACACTCAGCAGGTGCAGAAGAGGGTTAGCTCTTAGGGCCAGGATCAGGGTGAAGTTCAGAGAAATGCATTCTGTAAGTGCAGGCTCAGATCACACCTGTATTTGAATTTTGATATTTTGTTGGTGGTAGATTATTTTTTGCCTTGATTTTGGCTCTTTTAAAAACGTTATACTAAGATATTATTGACCGTGAATTACCGAGGTTTTGGCACACCCTTACCTTTTGTGCCCAGGGGATGCCTCCCGTGCCCCACCCCCATCCCTGCCCTGCCAGTGGCCACATTTTCCCAGATCAGTTTCCCTCCTCAGCATCTCGAACCCGCCCTGTTCCCAGCTGTGTCCAGCTCACTGCAGCTGCCTGCTCAGTTTTCTATATTTGGTTCCTTCCAGCCTCCACGGGCTCCAGGACCCACCTGGATCATTTACAGCCATTGTGTCTGGCAGTGTAGGAAGTAGGGGGTGGGGTGCAGACCCCTCCACCTGGGAACTGCCTAGAGAGACGCCTCTGCCGGGCTCAGCCTGGTCCAACTCAGTCTCATCCAGCCTGAGAGCAAGCAGCCTCAGTCTCACTGACAGGCGGGGGCCCCAGGGCTCAGAGGGGTTATGGAATGTACCCAAGGTCACACAGCTGGTCCACTGATGGTCAGCCTGGCATGTGACCAGAGCTCCACAACAGAAAGAAAAAGCTTTTTCACCAGAACCCACATTTCCCAAAGTGTCATCCCTGGAACTCATACACCATGGGCTGTGAATTCATAAGCCTTGAACAAACAGGACTCACTGTCAACAGAGTTTACCCTGCTGGAATGCAAGAAAACGGGGTACATCAGCAAGTTCAAGGTTTGCAGAAGTCCTGCAGTTAAAATACACACACACACACATACACACACACACACACACATTTGTCTAGTTTGGTATTTTGCAAAACTACTGGCTACAAAATTCTTTTCCCACAGAGCACATCCCTGGACCAGATTTCCGTTCACGCTCTTTAGGAAAAGCTGACCTGTTTTTAGCCCAAGAGTTTTTGGGCAGGTCCAGATGAGTCCCACCAGGATCCATGCCTGACTCTTTACCTACATCTCACCGCCTCCCCCTGACCCCCACCCCCATCCCAGCTCAGTCTACCCTGCAGACGGAGAAGGAAGAGGCCGGAGGGGCTTCAAGGGAAGCCAAGGGTGGGCTTTCAAGTTCTCCATTAAATTTTTCTATATTGTTTGACTGTCTCACAGCGGACGCGAGTACTTTGGCGAGGAGGGAGGATGTGAGGGAGGGAGGAGGGAAGACATTGCCCATTCTCTTGGGCTCATGCCAACCGGCCAAGGTCAAGAAGGAGGGGAGATCCTGCAGATGGGCGCCCCCACTCCGACCTCTCCCACCTTGCCCCGCAGCCTGCCCGGCCCCAGCCTCCAGCGTGCACAGCCTCCCACCCAAGGCCACACTAATTAAAAGCCATTCCCCATCAGAGGCTGTGCCCCTGCCCCAATACCTCAGTCACAGAGACTTCCAGGAGCAGCAATCTCCCCTGTCTCCCCAGAAGGAGCAGGGGCGCCTCAGGGGCCCGTGAGCCCCGGCCCCCACCCCAAGCCCAGGTGTCATTAGTATTCAGCATCTTCATGGCAATGGGCCCTCTTCATGCCGGTTTGATTTTATTATTATGCCAACAGACTTGCTTAATTCTCTGCTGTCTTTCTTCTGCACTGTTGATTTACACTGTTAGTGTTTTAATTATACAATTCAGCACTCCTTAAAACATGAAAAACTGCTCAACTTTTCAAGCAATTAAACGGCAGCAGAGTAGATCAGCAGATCCGAGACGAGATAAGTAAATCAAGCAATTAAAAAACTCATTTGGTGAAAATGCAGCAACCCACCCAAAATGAGTGAGGTTTCCGGGGGCCTCCTGACAAGAACTTCAAAAAGAGGCCCCTCCTCCATCTCACCTTGTTTTCCGGGGCCTCCAACCCTCTCTTGCTCACTCACAGCCTCCCCCTGCTCCCCACACGGAGCCAGCTGCTCCCGGGACCCCCACCCACATAGGCACCTGAGCTGAGCGGGACTCCCCCAGGGGCAGCTCATAAACTTGGCCATGTTATTCCCCTCTGGGCCTCAGTTTCTCATCTGCAAATGGAGCTGCACCACTGAGCTGGTGTTCTGTCTTTGTTTTTATTTTGGTAAAATACACATAACATAAAACTTACCGTCTTAAGCATCGCTAAGTGCACAGGTCGGTGGTATTAGGTATATTCATACTGAGCAGCCGTGGCCGCCACCCATCGCCAGAACGCTTTGCATCTTGCAAAACTGGAACTCCATTCCCATTAAACAGTAACTCCCCATGGCCGGCTTCCTGCATCACTAGGTTTTGAACTGGCCTCTAGGGGGCCATCACAACGTTTGTAGGCCGCCTGGGAACCAAGCAGCAGGTCAAGGGCAGGATGGGAAGGAGGGCTCCCTATTCACATGTAAGTAGGCAGGCAGCTCTATCTGTTTAAACTACGGACTGCAGATTATTTTGTGAAGTCTGGAGGCAACTGAATGGGAAGATCTCGAAGGTCTCCTGGCTTAGAAGGAACCAGACTAAGGGGCTGAGGAGCTCTTAAGGAAAGTTCTGCCCACTGACAAGGAGGATGGGGAGCCTGCTTCTCGGAGTCCAGGGCAGGCCAGAACAAGGTCCCCAGAATGGGCTGGGCACACCCCGGTTCCTCGCCTATTCTTTTCCCCATGCACACTTGGCTTTGTGACTCCAGGCTGGCTTCAGACATACAGCCAGCGACTTTCCGCGGCACACGGAAAGTGAGGGCAGATGAGGTAGACATGGGGACAGGAGGTGGGCGGCTCAGTCACCAATCACTGGAGCCAGAGGTGCTGGAGGGGGGCTGGGCGGAGGAGGGCTACCAGCTGGCCAGATTGTCTGGGAGGATATTGGCCGGGTGAGAAGGGCAGGGAAGTGGTGTGTGCCTGGGGCTGGCACTGGAGGAGATGGAGAGGCGGGAAGGCTGCCTCGATCAGCAGCGTCTGGTCCAGGGCAGAGCCCCGGTGGGTGGACATGCTTTTCCCATCCCTCATCCACCACCGACAGGATTATAAATGCCCAGTGGCAGTGCCCAGAATCACAGCCATGTTGTCTCCACAGGAAGAGACAAGGCCAGTGACCCAAGCATTTGGACCTGCAGCCGGGGTTCAGGACTCCTGCAGGAGACAAGCACAACCCCCCCAAGAAGTGCCTAGATCCAGCCCACCCCCAAACTTTCCCTTTAAGAGGAAGACAGATGGGACATCTTGGCTTTCTCCCCTTTAAAGGAAACAACAGCTTCATGGCCATTTTCTTTTCAGCCTGGGTCACTTCCCTTGAACAACACCAAAAGGACCAGTCCATCAAGCTCTGAAAACAGTGCCCTTCCAGAGGTGGAGATTTGCTGACAGTTCTCTCCCTGCTGGGTCTTTTCCAGGAGAATGAGATCCCTTGGGAGACAGGGAGACAGCGGGAAGTAGGCACCGGATGTATGCATATGTAAATGAGGGTCCAGCTCTCCAGACCGCTCCAGCCCTTTTGGTCCCAACTGTAAGGCTTAATAGATGGAGGCAGAGATGGGAGGACAAAGAGACCACGTTATGGAGCCAAGAAGGCCTTTATTGGGATCTGCAATTCCCGGGCGAGGTTCTGTGACTCTGGAGCAGGGAGTCAGGGAAGTCGCGCCTGGCATGGGAGAGCAAGGTGTTTTATGGGTGCAGAAGTTCTGGGTTTGAGCTCAGGTGGGCCGATAGCCAAGTAGGGGCATCTTTGGACAGTGGCAGGATTCAATTGGCTGTTCACTTCTGTGGGGAGGGGGATGCTGGGATCCATGGTGAGGCATTCCAGTTTGAGACAGTCCAGATTGAGAGTGGGGGTCGTCTGTCCTGGTGGAGCCTGGATCTGTTATCTGACCTGCAATAAAATGGCCGCTGGTGCTTTTCAAATGGCGCGGGTCATCCCAGGTGTGCAGGTGGGGGGTCGTCAGTGCTCGCAGCTCTCCACGGCAAAGTGGCCGCTCAGTTGTCTTCCCCTGGCAACTCTTATACCAACCATGTCCAAGTCCTCAGTCACACCTGGACTTGTAAGGACATAGGTCTGAACCAAACTGACTCCATGACAGGCTTCAAGTTTCCCTCTGACCTTGGAGGCCTAAGTGTCGGTTTCTCAGAATCATTAGACAATAAAAGGGCACACATTGCCCAAGGCCGGAGGGACCGCCCTTGTAACACCCAAGCGGGAAAGGCCAGCTAACGCCCTTAACATTCCTAAGGGCAGGCCTAGAGATAGAAGCTGTAGATAATCACTTATTGCTTAAGGCTAGTTACACCCTACGTGAAGGTCCTGGGTCCTGGGTCCACTTTGTAATTGGTTAACACTCTAAATGTTGTGATTGGGTCCCGCCAAAAGTAACGAACACTCTGGACAATGTGTATGGTTAAAGTTGCTGCCAATGATGTTATGTGATGATGATTGGGTCACTGTACCTGTGTCACAATTTCCTGTAACTCCCCCTTCCCAAACCCCATAAAGGCCCTACCCCTCTTTGTTCGGGGCTCTCAGCACGGATCCACTGTGCTGGTGAGGTCTGTGAGCCCGAGCTTAGGCCCGGCCAGCCTAAGCCCATAATAAAGCCCTTTGCTTTTGCATGCGTGACTCGGTCTCCCTGGCCATCTCTGGTTTTGGGGGATGATATTGAAATCTTGGGCATAACAGGCTCCCCTTCTGCTGGGGCCACACGGCAGCTGTCCCAGGCCGCATCTCTCCTCGTCTCTCCTCATGGGCACTCAACGGGTCCCCAAAATGTCCCCAGCCTGGGCCCGTGATCTCCTCAAGGTTACTCCCCCTGAACAATTTTTGTTCCAAACAGTTGCCACTGGTTGTTCTTGGTAATTCTAGAACTTCCATTAATCATTCTTAAGCTCTTTGAATGCAGTATTTTCTCTAAGAACTGAAGGAAATTCCTTCACAACACCCCACGCACCATCCCGCCATCTCCAATTACCCACTCTCATCAGTCATTAACATAAAGCATTAGCATATCTAAGAATTCGAGCCACCTCGATTAACCTGGCTCCCAGTTTTCTCCCTGTTGGCCCTAACTGGCTGAGGAGTAACAAGGTGGGGGAGGGGGCTGGGAGAAGGGCTGTCAAAATATTAAAGCGCAGACAGAGTCCTGAGGTTAGTAAACCCACCTCTTTCCTTTTGCAGACTAGGAAACTGACGCCTGAAGAGACAAAGTAATATCTCCCTCTGCTGCCTCTCCCCTCTTCCCTTTCCTCCCCCATTTCTCCCTCCTTCCCCTTCTCCTCTTTCCCTCTTCCTCCTCTTCCTCCTCTCCAAGAGGAGGAAGGAAAAACTAGTATGTTTCCTACAAACTAGTTGCCTGAGATGTTCTGCAAAGAGTAAAAGTGAGGAGATGCAAAGGGGTGCATAGAGCCCAGGGTATCTGCAGTCAAACTAATTTTGGGAATTTGTCACCCCCTTGGATACTCACACTGTGTGGCAACATATTTAATGCTTCCAAGAAGTTGCACAGTAGAGAAATCTAACTTCGTTAAATCCTAAACCTGAAACACTATCTACCTACCTATGAACGTATATAAATATCAATATAGTTATATACTGCTGTGTAAAAAAATTATCCCAAAACCAAGTAGCTTAAGACAACCAACATTTATTATCTCAGGTAACAGTGGAAGCATCAGGAATCTGTGGATGGCTTAGCTCGGTGTTTCTGAGTCTGGGAGGGCCTCTGGGAGGTGACTAGGTTGTGAGGGTGAAGCCCTCACGAAGGGGATTAGTGCCCTCGTAAGAGTCTCTGGAGAGCTCCCTTGACCTTTCTGCCCTGTGAGGACACAGTGAGAAGATGCCTGGGTATGAACTTGGACGCATCCCCACCAGACACCACACCCGCCAGCACCTTTGTCTTGGATTCCCCATCCTCTAGATCTATAAGAAATAAATTGCTGTTGTTTGTCAGAGACTTAGGCTGTGAAATGCTATTTTAACAGGACAAATGGACTAAGACAACTATATACTGTATAATTTACATGGAATTCTAGAAAAGGCAAAATGATATGATAGAAAGCACATCACTGGAAACTGCAGGAGTGGGAAGAGAATTGGCTAAAAGAGACACAGGGAACTTTGGGGGGAGGTGATGGGAATGTTTTATATTTTGGATGTGGTGGTAGTCACATGGGTAATTATATCAGTCAAAACTCAGTAAATTGTACACTTAAAATTGGTGAATTCCATTTTGTACAATTTATACTTCAATAAGCTCACTTTTAAAAATCTGTGGGATGCCACTAAAACAGTGTTTCCAGGGAGATTTATACCTTTAAATGCCTTTATTAGAAGAAGAAAGGTTTAAAATCAAATATCTAAGATTCTACTTTAGGAAGCTAGAAAAAGAAAAGGAAATTAAAACCAAAGTTAAAAAAGATAATAAAATATATAATGTAATAGCAGGAATCTATGAAATAGAAACATTTAACAAGGTTCAAAATTTGCTTCTTCTAAAAAATTGATATATATGATAACCCCCTACTGAAGTTGATCAAGAAAAAAAAAGAGAAGATACAATTTACCATATAATGAGTAAAAGAGAGGACAAATTCTACAAAAACTACAAAGATAATTAAAAAATCATAAACATTATGCAAATAAAATTTTAACCTATTTGAGAAGGATGAAGTCTTTGAAAAACACAAATTATCAAAACTAACTCAAGAAGAAATAGAAATAAAAATAGTCATATACCTAGGTAAGAAATAACTAGGGGGCACCTGGGTGGCTCAGTCAGTTAAGCATCTGACTCTTGATTTCAGCTCAGGGCATGAACTCATGGTTTCTGAGTTGAGCCCTATGGAACCTGCTTGAGATTCTCTCCCTTCCTTCCCCTCTGCCCCTCCCCTACATGCTCTCTCTTTTGCAAAATCAATAAACTTAAAAAAAAGAAAAAGAAATAAAAGTCCTACTAAAAAACAATCTTCCAACAAAGAAAACTGCAAACCCAGATTACTTCACCAGTAAAGGTATCAAGCGCATAAAAAAGAATAATACCAGGGGAGCCTAGGTGGCTCAGTGGATAGAGCATCTGACTTTGGCTCAGATTGTGATCTCACAGTTCATGGGTTCAGGCTCTGAGTGGGGCTCTGTGTTGACAGCTCGGATCCTGGAGCCTGCTTCAGATTCTGTGTCTCCCTCTATCTCTGCCTCTCCCCTGTTCACAATCTGTCTCTCTCCCTCTCTCAAAAATAAATAGACAATAAAATTTTTTAAAGAATAATACCATACATAAAATTCTAGAATGTAGAAAATAAGGGAACATTTTTTAACCCTTTTATGAAATGAACATACCCTGTATCCCAAACCTGTCAAAGACAATCTGAGAAGGAAAATTACAGATCAGTATACCTTATGAACAGAATCTGAGAATTAAAACCTCTTAATAAATGTTAGCAAATTAAATACAGCAATATATAAAAATGTATAATGCACTTTATGTATATAAATGTATAAGCTCAACCAACTAGAGTTTATTCCAGGAATCTACTATCATTCAACATTTCAATATCAAGCAATATAAGTCAGCGTATTAATGAATCAAAGGAGAAAATGCACACAATCTCAAAAGATTTAGAAATCCAACACCCTCTCCTGACTCAGAACCCTCAGCAAACAAAGAACTGAAGGATAAATACTTCAATCAGATAAAAGGCACATATAACAAAGCTACTGCTCCTGTGATATTTAATGGTGAGATACTGACTACTTTGCTCCAAAGATTGGGAAAAACACAAAGAGTTCTGCTCTCACCACTTCAACTTTACTTTATACTTGAAGTTCTAGCCAGAGCAATATGGCAAGAAAAATAAATAAATAAAATATATACATCTTGGAAAAGAAAAGGAAAACTCTTTCACACTTGACATGATTGTTTCCATTTTAAAAAATTTTTATGTCTTTATTTTATTTTGAGAGACAGAGGCAGAGAGTGAGTGGGAGAGGGGCAGAGAGAGAGGGAGACACAGAATCTGAAGCAGTCTCTAGGCTCTGAACTGTCAGCATAGAGCCTGATGCAGGGTTTGAACCCATGGACTATGAGATCATAATTTGAGCCGAAGTCAGATGCTCAACTGACTAAGCCACCCAGGTGCTCCTACATTTTAAAAAATAACAAAGAATCTACTAAAAAATGAATGAATTTAAAAGTTAATTTAGCAAAGTTGCAGAAAACAAGCCAATATACCAAAAAAAAAAATTTTATGTTTTTTATTTATTTTTGAGAGACAGAGAGAGACAGTGTGAGCAGGGGAGGGTGAGAGAGAGGGGGAGGCACAGAATCTGAAGCAGGCTCCAGGCTCTGAGCTAGTGGTTAGCACAGAGCCTGATGCAGGGCTTGAACCCATGAACTGTGAGATCAGGAGCTGAGCCGAAGCTGGATGCTCAACCGACTGAGCCACCCAGGTGCCCCAGAAATGTATTTTTATATAGTTCAAATAATAGAAAATGAAATAACAAACCCCATTAACAATGACATCCAAATGTGTAAGATACTTAGGAAATAAATCCAACAAAAGATGTGCAAGACCTTTATATGGGAAACTACAAAACACTGATGAAAAAAATTAAAAAGACCTAAATAAATGAAGTAATATACTATGGTTGTGAATTGAAAGACTCTGTATTTTAATATGTAACTTCTCAAATGGATCTATAGACTCAAAAGAATCCCTATCAAAATTCCAGAAGGCTTTTCTGTAGAGAATGACAAGGTGAGTCTAAAATTTATATGGAAATGCAGAAGAACTAAACTAACCAAAACAATTTTTTGAAGGGATAAAGCTGGAAGATTCATATTACCTGATTTTAAGACTTGCTATAAAGTTACAAGACAGTACGTTATTAGTATAAGGGCAAACAAATAAATCAATGAAATAGAAGAGAATCCAGAAAGGAATAGATTCACACACACATAGTCAACTGATTTTTGATACACATCAAGGAAATTCAATGAGAAAAAAATATTTCCAAAAATATGCTGGAGTAACTGTGTATCTATATATATTTTTTAAAAAAGACCTTGACCCCTACCTCACACCCTACACAAAATTATTTGAAAAGGCTTAATGACTTAAACATGAAAGCTAAAAACTACAAATCTTGGGGGCAATTTCCTGTGAACTTAAGATAGGCAAAGATTTCTTATAAAAGACACAAAAAGCACTAACTGCTTTTTTTAAATAATCAAATTAACTTAAGAAAATAGAAATATATTCCTCATCAAAAGACACCATTAAAGACATGGGGAAATACTCATCACAAGAAAAAAAAATATCTACAGGTGATGATGGATGTTAGCTAACCTTACTGTGGGGATCACTTCACAATATACAGATATATCAAATTTTGTTGTGCACCTAAAACTAATTCTATCTCAGTTTTAAAAAGAAAATGAGGGGCGCCTGGGTGGTTCAGTTGGTTGAGCATCTGACTCTTGATTTCAGCTCAGGTCATGATCCCAGGGTTGTGGGACTGAGCCCTGAGTTGGGCTTAAGATTCTCTCTCTCTCCCTCCTTCTGTCCCTCTCCTCCACTCACGCTTTCTTTCTCTCTCTTTCTCCCTCCCTAAAATATAAATAAATAAATAAATAGGAAAAGAAAAAAAGAAAATGAAGAGACTCAACATCACTAATCATCAAGGAATGCTATCAAAAGCTGTCAGCATGGCTGGAATTGAAAAGACAAGAAACAACAGGTATTGGAAAGGATGCACAGAAAAACAGAACCCTTGTGTATTGTTGGTGAGCATGCAAACTGGTGCAGCCTCTGTGGAAAACAGTGTGGAGGTTCCCCCAAAAAATTTGAAATAGAATTACTGTATGATCCAGTAATTCCACTACTGGGTATTTACCCAAAGAAAATGAAAGCATTAATTAAAAAAATGTAGGCACCCCTTTGGTTATAACAGCGTCATTCACAATAACCAAATATAGAAGCAGCCCAAGTGTCCATCCGTGGCTGAATGGATAAAGAAGAAGTCATATAGGGGCCCCCAGGGTGGCTCAGTTGAGTGCCTAACTCAGCGCCTCAGGTCATGATCTCGAGGTTCCTATATTGGAGCCCCATGTTGGGCTCTGTGCTGACAGCTCGGAGCCTGGAGTCTGCTTCGGAGGCTGTGTATCCGTCTCTCTCTGTCCCTCACCTGCTCATGCTCTCTCTCTCTCTCTCCTTCAAAATTAAATTAAACATTTAAAATTTTTTAAAAAAGAAAAGAAGCTGTGTATATATCCAATGGAACACTACTCATTCGAAGAAAAAGAACGAGATTGTCCACTTTGAAACAAGAGACTATAATGCCAAATGGGATAAGTCAGTCAGAGAAAGACAAATACCGTATGACTTCACTCATACGTGGAATTAAAGAAACAAAACAAACAAAAAAAGGGACAAACAAACAAACAAAAGACCAGACTCTTAAATACAGAGAACAAACTGATACATAGGAGAGGGGAGGTGGGGGGGGGGGATGGGTGAAACAGGGGATGGGGATTAAAGTAGACTTATCACGATGAGCACTGAGTAATGTATAGAATGGTTGAGTCACTTTATCACACACCTGAAACTAGTATAGCACTGTGTGCATTATACTTCAGTTTACAAGAAGAAAATGAAAAAATACAGACTGAGAGAAAATATTTGCATATAATATAATATAATATAATATATATAAAGACTTCTGTCCAGAATATACAAAGGACAACACAATCAAAAAAAGACAAACACCCCAATAAAAATATGGGGAAAAGCTTCGAATAGACACTTTACAAAAGAAGATATAAGAATGATGAGGCACCTGGGTGGCTCCGTCGGTTGAGCGTCCATCTGCAGCCCAGGTCGTGATCTCAAGGTACGTGAGTTCGAGCCCCACATCAGGCTCTCTGCTTTCAGCATGGAGCCTGCTTCAGACCCTCTGTCTCCCTCTCACCTGCAGATCCCTTCCTCACCTGCAGTCTCTCTCCCAAAAATAGATAGACATTTTTAAAAATAAGAAACTATCAAGCATTTACCTATCATACGGACCATCACTTTGGCTCCCTGTATTTACACAGGACAAATGATGACATGGAAATACTTGTACAAGAAAATGCATAGCAACATCATCACAGCCACAAAGAGGAAACAACCCAAATGCCCAGTGGCAAACGATGAGTAGAGTGTGTTGGCTTGGTGGGAGCAGCGCACAGCAGTGTCAAGGACCGAACTACTAAAACCTGCGAAGTATGCAGGAGTCTCTCCGATGACCCGTTGAGAAGACAGACACGAAGGGGGACCTACAGTAGGGTCCCATTTATGTAAAGCTCACGAACGGACAAGACTAATCAATGGGGAAAGAAGTCAGAGCTGTGATCACCTCTGGAGGGGCTGAGGTTAACCAAAAGGAGGCACAAGGGTGATTTTTATATTCTGATTGGAAAGGGGTTCAGATATACGAGCGTTTTTGTTTGTCCAAACACATCAAACTGTACACTGAAGATCTCTGCATTTCCCTTTATGTAAATTTTACCTTTAAAATTTCTTCTAAAACAATCACAAGTTAAAGAACAAACAGGGGCGCCTGGGTGGCTCAGTCGGTTAAGCATCGGACTTCACCTCAGGTCATGATCTCACGGTTCGTGGGTTCGAACCCAGCGTTGGACTCTGTGCTGACAGCTCAGAGCTTGGAGCCTATTTTGGATTCTGTGTCTCCCTCTCTCTCTTCCTCTCCCCTCTCATGCTCTGTCTCTCTTGCTCTCAAAAATAAATAAAACATTTAAAAAAATTAAAGTACAAACGGGGGGCGTCTGGGTGGCTCAGTCAGTTGAATGTCTGAATTCGGCTCAGGTCATGGTCTCATGGTTCATGGGTTCAAGCCCCACGTCAGGCTCTGTGCTGACAGCTCAGAACCTGGAGCCTGTTTCAGATTCTGTGTCTTCCTCTCTCTCTGATCCTCCCCTGCTCACCCTGTCTCTCTCTGTCTCTCAAAAATAAATAAAACAGAAAAGAATTTTTAAAAAATAAAAATAAAGAAATAAAGTACAAAAGAAAAACCACAACGTTTTGCCTGGCCCACCTGACCCTACAAATTCAGGCCATAACCAGACACTGGCATAGCTCAGGTCTTCAGCTCCCCTTGCTTTTCCTGACCAGCTTTCCTTTCTTCTGGCTTCTCACACACAGCGAGCTCATGCCCTTGGGGCCTTGTGTGGTTCCCCCCATTCCCAGAGCTCTGCCCCAGACCTTTGTGTGACTGCATTCCTTTTTTTTTTTTTTTTTTTTTTTAATTTTTGAGAAAGAGAGAGAGCATGAGCAGGGGAGGGTCAGAGAGAGAGGGAGACACAAAATCCGAAGCAGCCTCCAGGCTCTGAGCTAGCTGTCAGCACAGAGCGCAACACGGGGCTCGAACCCACGAACCGTGAGATCATGACCTGAGCCGAAGTTGGACGCTTAACCGACTGAACCACCCAGGCACCCCTGCCAGACTGCATTCCTAAGAGAGGATCTGTCAGTGAGATTCCTGACATAAAGGATACGGCAGATGGCACAATCAAACCAGGGAATTGGAAGTCAGTTCAACAAGAGGACGCTTTCCAAACCCCAGGCCAGGGTGTAGGAAGACCGCCAGGTCTAAAGCGACGCCTGGAGCTGACGCAGAGGGCGAGGAGAGGGAGCCGTTTCCAGAATGTTGATGTGTTGATCTGCTAGGGCGGAAGCCAGGGAGTAAACCCAGCATCGTTCCCCCTCCTCACCCCTGCCAGTGCTCCCCACGGGAGAACTCAGTCGGAGTCTGCGTCAGGTCAGCTCCCTGGATGAGGATAGAGACAGAACCTGGGGGAGCAAACAGAGACCCTCCGGCACACCCTCTGCTTCCGGCTTCCGACCTGAACAGCGTTCTGTGCGTTCCCGTTTTATTTTCTCCGTAGACCATACCACTGTCTGAACTCCTCTTTCTTGCTTATTTGGTCGCTTGCTTGTTGCCAAACTCCTGTCTTCTGAATGTGATCGCCAGGAGCCCAGGGACTGCGTCATACTTATTACTGACTCCCTAGAGCCTAGAACAGAACTTCCCAGGTAAAACAGATGCAGAGCATTTCCATAAATTCGTGAGAAAGCACCGATGGGTAGGAATGCCGCCCCCCCAGGCTGGGATAGGATAGAAGCCTCCCACATTCTCGCCAAAATTTTTTAAAAACCTATAGACTTTCTTTTTTATTAAAGGAGTTTGCAGAGGGGCACCTGGGTGGCTCAGTCGGTTAAGTGTCCAGCTTTGGCTCAGGTCATGATCTCACGGTTCGTGGGTTCGAGCCCCACATTGGGCTCTGTGCTGACAGCTCAGAGCCTGGAGCCTGCTTCGGATTCTGTGTCTCCCTCTCTCTCTGACCCTCCCCTGCTCATGCTGTCTCTCTCTGTCTCTCAAAAATAAATAAAAAACATTAAAAAAATAAATAAAAAATTAAAGAATTTTTAAAGAAGTTTGCAAAAAAATTGATCAGAGCGTACAGAAAGTTCCCAAACACCCTTTCCAGCCACCTCCATGGCCTCTCCTATTCTTTACATTTTGTATAATATTATTTATATTTTGTATATTATTTAATACATTTAAATATAATGTATTTATATGTGTATATTATTTGTATTCTGTGTATTTGTGTGGCACTTGTTATGAATGAGGAACCAACACTGATACATTATTATTGGCTAACATCCATAGTTTACATTAGGGTTGACGCTTTGTGACAAATGTATAGTGGCATGTGTCCATCACTGCTGTCTCCTACAGAATAATGTCACTGCCCTAAAATCCTCTGTGTGTCACCCACTCACCTGTCTCTCTCTCCCCCCTGCCCCTGGCAACCCCTGATCTCTTTACTGCCTCCATCTTCTCGCCTGCTCCAGAATGCCATATCGTTGGAATCAGGCGGCATCTCCAGTGTTTTCTGATCCCTGTGGCCAAGCATCACACATGTCTCACAAGTATTTCCCAAATACACCAAAGAATGGATCAAAGGACTCGGGGATGCCCGCATTCTCCGGTGCTTCGAGCGCATCCGGAGGAAGCAAGCCCCTATTTGGGGTGAGGAGCCTTCATTCCATTTCGTTTTGCCCTGTGCTCCCCCAACCTCCTTCCCATTCCTCACCCCCTTTAAATTACACAGAGATTTCCTCGTACGAAAGCTAATTTAGGCGCCATAACAGAGACTATATTTAATGTAAATGGAAGAAGTAGAAGCAGAAGGATTTATGGTAATAATAACCTGCTTGTAATAACACAGAGTGGGTCACCTGCTTAAGATACAGTGGATTAAAGAGAAGGAAATTTACCTCCCCAAAGAACGTGGTGTCACCAGAAAACTGCAATCGTGCCAAGGCTCGGACGATCTTATTAAATCTCATAGATCTTATTACGCTTCCCTATTGGAGAGGGCTACTTCTTTCCCTGGTTCATGAGGACGGCCAAAGCGAGGCTTCAGTGGAAATGAGGGCGGGAGGGGAGCGGGCAGTACGCAGAAAGTTCTGGAATCAGTGCCTATGGGGCAGAGGCCGATGTTGGCGCAGAGCCCAGCGTGGGGGGGCGTGAGGCCACATGCTGGGGGACACAGCACAGTCATGAGGGTGCAGGGGTCTCCTGGGGGCAAGGAAGACAGCATGCAGGAAACAGGAAGCATCCCTTGTGAAGATGCTCTGATGTCATCGATGCAACCCCTTCCGGGCCTGGGTGACAAGGAGGCCATCGGCAGTCTTCCAGAAAGCAGGTGCCACACATGCCTCACCCCAGAGGGTTTGTCCACAGCAGGAGGCTTTGGTGACCCTGCAGGTTCTGCACATTTAATGACGCTCGGGTCCAAATCCCAGCCCCGCCCCCACCTGCTCACAGCCTGCGTGATGCTGAGCAAATCTCGACCTGATTCATTCATTCCTCTGAGGTCACCGGCCCAGGACTGGAGCTGCCCTAGCCAGGAGGCCAGGTTCAGAGCCTGGATGTCTCCCCAGAAACAGTAAGATCAGGAGAACCCCTCCTTGCCTCATAAGGACTCAAGTCCCCAGGAGAGATGCCAAACCCCCACGTTGGAGAAGTAGGGGAGGATTCAGAGCCCTGGCTGCTGTCGGCTCAGTTGTGCAGCTGTTCCCCCTCCCGCAGCCCCCTCCCTCCTCCTTCCCTCTTCCCCTCCCCACCTCCTTTCTGTGTTAATGGTTTGTTAGGAAATGGGTAATCTGGAGAGGATCATTAATGCAGTGAACAGAGATATTGCACAAAAGGATTATGGCAGCTTCCCTAGTGCACTGCGGCTTTTTTAATGTGTTTGCATGAAATCACCCCATTATGAGAATGTCCTCACCGGGGACGATGGGGGGAAGGGGCACCATACCTGAGAATGAAGGCAAAGCCACATGCGCTGAGGGGAAGGGTGACTTCCAAGAGGCCCCAAGAACCCAGTCCGGGGCCTCTTAAATGACCGTGCATGCTTCTGATGGATGCTGTGACATCCCAGACAGGAGACCAGTTATCTGGACCAGACCTGAATGGACCTGGCCCTGGACCTTCCTTTCCCAGGGGCCTGAGTGAGCAAGGGGGGCCCTGAGGTATCATTTGCCCATGAAAACGAAGGATGGGGCCACCCCCCAGAGTTCCACGGCAAGCCACATCTCCCTTCCCGAGTCCTCCCCTGACCGCTCATTTAATCTGCAGTCCACTTCTCCCCAGACTTCCGGTCTCGCTTGATTTCTGCTCTTTGTCTTCTTCAGTGGCTCTTACGACCTCCTAACCTACCACTAAAGTTACTAAGTTATTATGATTGCTACATTCAGCTCCCGGGAGACGGTATGCCCCATGAGGGCAGCCACTGCTACCCCTCTGTCCGCTGGTACATCCCAGAGGACTACAAATGTTCCTGGAACATACTAGACGCTCCATAAATACTTCTCGGATGAACGCATAAATTGGGGCCCTAAAAAAAGAAGGGAGTTATTGTCCCACCTCATACCATTCCTAGGTCTCCCTGGGAACTTCTGTCCGGTGACCCAAACCTAAACCACATCTCTGACCTCAATGGCCCAAGGTCTTTCCTAAAACAGATGAGACACCTTGGGACAAACCCAGCTCAGATTCAACACCCTGCCGTCAGGTGCCTGGCTGGCTCCATCAGCAGAGGATGCGACTCTGGATCTCGGGGTCATGTGTTTGAACCCCATGCTGGGCTCAGAGATAACTTTAAAAAAAAAAAAAAGACAACTCTGCTGTCTGACCCGCCTCACGTTCGGAGCTGGCATCCTACCCCTCTCCCAGCCCCATACACCACTGTGACAGCCTCATGGCCGTGGGACACACATTCCCCAGTGAGCAGGATACAGTCTTCATTGACCAGACACATGCCCTGTCACTTCCCAGTAGGTGGCCCCCGGTACCCCCAAGCAGAATGGCCAAAAGGACCAGTTGCCAAGACCAAAGGGGTTCCAGGATGAGGTCGTTCCATGTCTAAACCAGGAAAACCCCAGCAAACCAGGATGGTTGGTTACCCTATTTCTAAGAACGTTAAAAGGGGAGCAAGTGGGATACCCTTCCCAGAATAACTGGAGGCCATCCCAAAGACCAGGACATCTGCTGCTACATGAGGGGTCACCTGCCCAGGGAAGAATATGGATCTACATATGACTTGTCACTGAAGCCCTGTCTGCCCCTCTGGGTCTTCCCAACACCGATGATGGGCACCACCCTTGACAAATCACTCAGGCATAAGCCCTGGAAGCAAAGCATCCTCACTCTTTTACCCTCACTGCTCCCCCACATTCACGCCCTGCCCACACAATGCACTCCCTAACTCTCTCATCTGCTCCCTCCTCCCTGGCCATCCTGAATGGCTACCACCTTAGCCCCTAAGCTAGGGGAAACAAGGGTGACAGGTTGGCTTGGCCCAGCCCAGCCCAGGTACCAATGCAGTAGACTGTTAGAAGTTGAATCATGTCCCCCACAAAGATACATTGGCATCCTACACTCCAGTGTCTGTGAAAGTGACCTTACTTGGAAACAGGGTCTTTGCAGATGTAATCAAGTTAAGATGAGGCCGTTAGGGTGAGCCTTAATCCAGTATGACCTGGGTCCCTAAGCAAGAGGGAAATCTGGACATAGACAGACACACAGGTATAAAATGGCCAAGTAGAGACTGGAGTGATACATCTACCAACCAAAGAAGGCCAAGGAATGTGGGAGAAAACCAGAAAATAAAGGAGTCAAGGAAGGATCCCTCCCACAGGTTTAGAGGGAGCATGGCCAGCTGACACTTTGATTTCAGACTCTCAGCCCCCAGAACCATGAGAGGGTGCATTTTTTGGAGGTTTAAGCCACCAAGTTTGTGGGTCTTTGTTACAGCCTAGGAAACTCATGCACGGGTCAAATAAATGGATCAGACCAAGAAACCAAAAGGAAAGTTGAAGCCAAAAGAAGAAAGTGGAAGCGAGGGACACTGTCCTGGTTCAGGGTCCCCACTGGAGCTGGGGGAAATGTGACACAGAACTTCCAGGACTGTGTTGCAGGGACAGGACTTCAGAACGCTCCCTTGCTTGTCCAGACCAGAGTGCTCCCTTCCTCCAAAGCCCTTGCCTGTAAAACTCCAAGTGGCCAGACTCTGGGCCACCCTCTCACCCTCCTGAGCCCAGGTCCAGAGGCTCGGATCACTGTCACCATAAGAGTCAGGTAAGGTCATCATGCACCTCCCCATCTCCTGCTCGCTGCATTGCCTCCTGGGAATATCCCAGCTCAGACTGAGAACTGACCCAAGACCTCCAAACCTTAGCTCCTCCCTATTGACATGTGCCTCTTAGAGATCCTCCAAAAGGTAGGTGTCTTGGCCTGGTTTCTTCAAAAAGCAGAGCCCAAGATGAGAGCATGTGTGCAGATGTTTTATTTGGGAGATAGCCCAGGGAGCAGGAAGGCGAGGAAGAAGACAGGGTCAAAGTAAAGCCAATACACGTCAGGCTGCTGAGATAAGCAGACCTCACTCCCTCCAGGACTTCCCGAGAAGAGTGTAGATTACCTCCCGGGGAAGGGGCCCTGGGTAGCACTAGGGGCGGGAGCTTTGCCCCACTCTCCCAGCATTTCCCTGGCACTCCCCAGCAGGGAACTAGAACCTGCAGAGCTCTGCTGGCATCCTCCACAGCAGAACAGCCCTGGGGCAGAAATGCAGATGCGTGCCCTTGCTTGAGGCACCACAGCTTGTCTCCCGGGTCCCCGATCAGAGGTGGGGCATGTGGATGTGGGTCATGTACCAGACTGCCTGCTCAGTCGATGAATCTTCCCACAGACCTTTGAGGAATGACTCGTCACTTCTGCCCAGGTGGAAAGTTTGTCTTCCCCTTGAAGGCCTCAGTAAAGAAAGAAAGAGAGAGAGGGTGGTATAAGAGAGAGCTCCTTTCTATCCTTTCCCTGTGTCACAAGCCCAAGGAAACCTCCGGGGGCCCGGGGGCCTGCACAGGTACAGAGCAGGGGAGCGATCTTTCGGGAGACTGAGCAGAGCTTCAGGGGAGCCTAGAGCAGAGAACTCGGCAACAGGGCAGCTGGACAAGAGAAGCCATGCAGAGCAGAAAGCCCCACTTACCTGCCCCTGTCTGTCTTTCTGAGCCCAGGAGCCAGCAGCACAGGCTGTCTGTCCCCAGCCTGCAAATAGGCTGGGCTCCAAAGGTGCTTTGAAAAATCTGCTGTTTGAGCTGGAAAGCTTGGAGCACATCTTCCAGTTCAAATGACGCTATGCAAGTTTCCTAGGACCCAGCCCACCCCCAGGAAGCCCAAAGAGTGTGAGCCCCAAAGCGCAGCACCATGGACAGGTCAGCGCATCGCAGGGTCCCACGGAAAGTCCAGCCAGGGCTATACTTGGGGGAATCAGATCAGGAACAGACTCCCGTGGGCGGCGAGGTCAGGAGTTCTCCCCACCGACCCCCTCAACCAGAGGCAGTGGAATCAGGCAGTTTCCAAGCTCCAAATTTTAGATGTCAAGTCCTAGAGCCAGAGCAAGGGGTCTAGTAAACAAGGGCAGGACAAAGCCAGTGGAAGTTGAGCCAACCCTGAAGTTAGTAATAATCCCAGAACTCTGGGCAAAGGAGGAGAGGAGGGGAAAGGCGACATTGTGATCTCGTTCCGGCCATGTCCTAGGCTGATGCGGGCAGCCCTGCCCTAGGACTAACAATCACCACACAGTCACCAGCTCCTTGTGGCTAATTCTGACTCCCAGGTGTCCAGGATTCTCTATCTTGCTTGCTGATCTTGGCTCCGGAGCTCCTTCCTTAAGGTCTTTGTGCTCCACTAGGATTCAGACCCCACCCAGCGTGCCTCCCCAAACCTCCAGCACAGCCTCCACTTCCCAGATGGGCAAACTGAGGTCCAGAATGATCCAGCAAGCTGGTGCCAGGATCTAGACCAGCATGCATAGTCAGAAACCCCTCGCCAGCCCACCGCTTCACCAAGAAGGGGAAAGAGGACCCCACGTCTAGAGGGTAACGAAGGCTGCTCAGCCTCTGTTTCGGGACAGAGTCTCAGGAAGACTGGAGCACATCTTTGGGGAAATTACAGGTATCACTTTATTTTCCAGGGGAAAAAATAACCATGGAAAACGTCTGCAATTATAGCTCATCACTGCTGACTGTGTAACTTGCAATCTAAGTACCTGGTAATCAGAAGATCGGAGACAATGAGATTTTGGCTTTATTTAGCACCTTTCCACTCCCCTCCCTCAGGCCTTCCTATGTGATGTGACAGAGGAGCTGGGCTCCTCAAACACCCCATGCAGGCTTCTCCTCACCCCCCACTGTCTTTCTATACAAAGATCAGACCTCTGACCCTTGGCAGTGGTCAGAAATTTCAACCCCTTTTCCTCCCCCCACCCCACGAGGTTGGGCGAAGGGTCACTGGCCCACCTGGCCCCTGTCTGCCCGCCTGCCGTCCATCACTCACGGAGAGAGGGCCAAGCAGGCAGGCCAGGCAAGCCTTGTCCTCCTAGAGATGGCGGCCTAGCCCGGGAGACAGACAGCAAACAAGCCAGGGTACGGATGCAGGCGTCACAGCGTGTCAAAAGAGCGTGAAGAAACTCAGGGGTGATGAGGCAGGGCAGCAGCACGGGGACCTTTAAGTGGATTGAAGGCACCTCCCCAAAGGGGACATGTCTGCTGGAACAGGAAGGATAGAAAAGAGCTGGTTGCCACCAGGCATATTGGAGCCGCAGGTGCAGACGGCAAATTAAAAAGAAAACGCCAACCCACATGGACCCCCCAGGTTCACTGCAGCCTGATGCACAAGAGCAAGGATCAGAAACAACCTCAGTGTCCATCGATGCACTAATGGGTGAAGAACATGAGGTCTTCATGCACCCTGGAATACGAGTCAGCCATGAAAAAGAACGAAGCCCTGCCGTCTGCAAACATCTTCCTAGCCCCGTCACACTCCCCCAGACACAGCAGCCTCTGTCAGCAGTGGCCATGCATGGAGGGCTGAGCTGGCTCCGGAAGGCTTCTTCTTCAGGCTTCCGGGGTCACACGGTCCTGCCCTCGCCTCTTTGTGCTGCCAGCCCGGGACATGACGGCTCCTCTCTGCAGCCACTGTGTCCTTGCTACTTCGTTGTTCTTTCTCTTTCCTTTTCCCTATTTTTATAGTTTATTGTCAGCCTTATGCACAAGAGCAAGAATGCAGAAACAACCTAAGTGTCAAGTTGGTTTCCATATAACACCCCAGTGCTCAACCCAACAAATGCCCTCCCCCATGCCCATCACCCATTTTCTCCTCGCCCCCACCCCCATCAACCGTCAGTTTGTTCTCAGTATTTAAGAGTCTCTTATGGTTTGCCTCCTTCCCTCTCCCCAACTATTTACCCCCCCTTCCCCTCTCCCATGGTCCTCTGTTAAGTTTCTCCTGTTCCACATGTGGGTGAAAACGTATGGTATCTGTCCTTCTCCTCCTGACTTATTTCACTTAGCATTAACACCCTCGAGTTCCATCCATGTTGCTACAAATGGCCAGATTTCATTCTTTCTCGTTGCCAGGTGGTATTCCATTGTATATATAAACCACATCTTCTTGATCCATTCATCAGGTGATGGACATTTAGGCTCTTTCCATGTTTTGGCTGCTGTAGAAAGTGCTGTTATGAACATTGAGGTGCATGTGGCCCTGTGCATCAGCACTTCTGTATCCCCTGGGTAAATCCCTAGCAGTGCTATTGCTGGGTCATAGGGGAGTTCTATGGATAGTTTTTTGAGGAACCTCCACACTGTTCTCCAGAGCGGCTGCACCAGTTTACATTGCCACCAACAGTGTAGGAGGGTGCCCGTCTCTCCACACCCTCGCCAGCATCTATAGTCTCCTGATTTGTTCATTTTAGCCACTCTGACTGGCGTGAGGTGATATCTCAGTGTGGTTTTGATTTGTATTTCCCTGAAGATGAGTGACGCTGAGCATCATTTCATGTGTCTGTTGGCCATCTGGATGTCCTCTTTGGAGAAGTGTCTGTTCATGTCTTCTGCCCATTTCTTCACTGGATTATTTGGTTTTTGGGTGTGGAGTTTGGCGAGTTCCTTGTAGATTTTGGATACTGGCCGTTCTTTCTCTTTTCTAATACGTGGTTAACCAAGTCTCCATGTTATGTTCTCTGTGCTACAATAATTGATGTGGTTTCTATTTTCCTGACCAGACCTTGAATGATACAGGCAGAAAACAGTAACGTTTTACTATAAGCCTGCTATACAAATAGATTTTTCTGTACCTCTGAAATGTACTATTTCTTGTTAACATCTTGTACTTCTGCGATAGAAGTGTTAGGAGAGTACAGCACCATGTAGAAGGAAAACCTCATCTATCGTGGACAGGTCCTGGAAGACTTCCCGGAGGAAGTGACATCTAAGATAAATTTGAATACTGAATTGGACCTTTGTAACCTTGGCGAGGGACTGGGACCTTTTCCTGAGGACTGTGGATATCGTTCAGGAGTTTTTGACAGAGGAAGGGTACGACCATATTGGCAGGCTGCAGACACCCCCAGGGTCACTGTGCTGACCATGAGCATCCTGGCCCT
>PISW01010149.1:0-52695 GCA_004023785.1 Mungos mungo | reverse complement strand
AAAAAAAATAAATAGACCTCTATCTATTAAAGAAATCAAATCAATAATCAATAATCTTCTAAAGAGAAAGCACCAGGCCAAGATGCATTCATAAGAAGGGGTGAATTCTATCACTTAAGGAAATAATTATACCAATTCTCTACAATGTCTTTAAGAGGATAGAAGCAGAGAGAATACTCCCTAACTCATTCTGTGAGGCCAGCATTACCCTAATACAAAAACTAGACAAAGACATTATAAGAAAACTGCAGACCAATGTCTCTCATGACATAGATACAAAAGTACTCAACAAAATATTAGCAAATGTATTCTTAAAAAATGTAAAATGCTTATACACCATGACCAAGAGGGATTTATCCAAAGTATGTGAGGCTGGTTTAACATTCAAAAATCAATTAAAATTAAAAAATAAATTATTTTTAAAAATCAATTAAAGAAATCCATCATATTAACAGCCTACAAAGAAAAATTATATGACCATATCAATAGATGCAGAAAAACTTCTGACAAAATCCAACACTCACCCATGATAAAAAATTTTTAGTAAACTAGTAAAAAGAGAGGAGCTGTCTCAATAAAGACTATCTACAAAAAACTATAGCTAATAAACTTAATAGTGAGAAATTCCAACTTTTATCACTATGATCAGTAACAAGGCAAGGATGTTACCTCTAACTACCCTTTTTTAAAAATCATACAAGAAGTTCTTACCAATGCAGTAAGGCAAGAAAAGGAAATCAAAGGTACTGGGAAGGAAGACATAAAACTGTCTTTGTTCACAGATGAAATTATCATCCATGTAGAAAATTCTAAAGAATTAACAACAAGACTCCTGGAACTAATATGCAATTAGAGCAAGGCTGCAGGATACAAGGTTATTATATAAAAGTAAATTGCTTTTCTGCATATTAACAAAGAAGTAGAATTTGAAATTACAGGATTTATATACGGAAAACTAGAAAACTCTGATTAATGCAATAAAAGAACTAAATAAGTGGATATTCCATGTTCCTGGACAGAAAGACTCAATATTATCAGGATATCAGTTGTCCCCAACCTGATCTATAGACTCAAAACAATCCTACTAAAAATCCCAGCAAGTTATTTTATGGATATTGACAAACTGATCCTAAAGTTTATATAGAGAGGCAAAAGACCCAGAATAGCCAACACAGTATTGAAAAAGAGGAAAAGGGGCGACTGGGTGGCTCAGTCAATCAAGCCTCCGACTTCAGCTCAGGTCATGATCTCACAGTCTGTGGGTTCGAGCCCCGCATCGGGCTCTGTGCTGACAGCTAGCTCACAGCCTGGAGCCTGCTTCAGATTCTGTGTCTTCCTCTCTCTCTGACCCTCCCCTGCTCACGCTGTTGCTTTCTCTCTCAAAAACAGATAAAACATTTTTTAAAAATTTTTAAAAAGAAAAAGAAGAACAAAGTTGGAACACTGACGCTACCTGACTTTAGGACTTACTACAAAGCTACAGTAACCATGACAGTGTAGGACTGGTGAAAGAACTGACAAATACATTAATAGAACAAAACAGAGAGCCCTGAAATAAAGCCACATAAATACAGCCAACTGTATTTTGATCAAGGAGCAAGGACAATACAATGAAGAAAAGGCACTCTCTTCAACAAATGGTACAGAAAAACTAGACATCCACATGCAAAAAAAAAAAAAAATCAATCTAAACACAGACCTTACACATTTCACAAAAATTAACACATAATGGATCAGAGACTTACATGTAAAGCACAAAATTACACAACTCCTAGAAGAGTAGAACAAAACCTAGATGACCTTGGGTATGGTGATGCCTTTTCACATACAACATCAAGGATATGATCCATAAAAGAAATAACTGATAAGCCAGACTTCATTAAAATTAAAACCTTTGCTCTGCAGAAGAGGATATCAAAAGAATCAGAAGACATGCCACAAATTAGAAGAAAATATTTGTAAAAGATACATCTGATAAAAGACTATTGTCCAAAATATACAAAGAACTCTTAAAACTCAACAAAAACAAAACAATCCAATTTAAAAATAGACCAAAGACCTTAACAGACACCTTGCCAAAGAAGATATACAGATGGCAAAGAAGCAGGTGAAAAGATACCTCATATCATCAATCTTCAGGGAAATGCAAATTAAAACGAGATACCACTACACACTTATTAACAGTGGCTAAAATCTGGAACACTACAATACCAAATGCTGGGAAGGATGTAGAGCTAAAAGAACTATCATACATTTCTGGTGGGAATGTAAATACATACAGCCTTTGGAAGGCAGTTTGATAGTTTCTTTCAAAGTGAAACATTTTTATGTGCTCTAGCAATTACACTTAGTATTTATCTAAAGGAGTTGAAAATATAGGCACCCACAAAAACCTACAAAAGGATGTTTATAGGTAGCTCTATCCATAACTGCCAAAACGTCAAAGAAACCAAGATGTCCTCTAATAGGTGAATAAATAAATTGTAGTACATCCAGACAGTGGACTATTAGTGCAAAAAAGAAATGAGTAGAGCACCTGGGTGGCTCAGTCGGTTAAGCATCTGACTTCGGCTCAGGTCCTGATCTCATGGTTTGTGAGTTCGAGCCCTGTGTTGGGCTCTGTGCTGACAGCTCAGAGCCTGGAGCCTACTTCAGATTCTGTGATTCCTTCTCTCTCTGCCCCTCCCCGGCTTGTGCTGTGCCTTTCTCTGTGTCTCAAAAAATAAATAAATGTAAAAAAATTAAAATAAAATGGAATGAGCTATCAAGCCATGAAAAGATATGGATGAAACTTAAATGCATGTTACTAAGTGAAAGAAGCCAATCATAAAAGGCTACATACTGTATGATTCCGACTATATGACATTCTGGAGAAGGCAAAATAAAAAGATCAGTAGTTGCCAGGAAGTGAGGGGGATTAGGAGGAATGGACAGTATTTAGCAGACAGTGAAATACTCTGTATGATATATAATGATAGATATGTGTCATTATATATTTGTCCAAACTCAAGAATATACAACACAAAGAGTGAGCCCTAAGGTAAACTATGGGTTTGGGGTGATTATGATATATCAATGTAAGTTCATCTTTGGTTTAAAAAAAAAAAAAGTGCCATTCTAGTAAGTAATATTGGTAAAGGGGAAGGCTATCCATGTGTGAGGGCAGTGGTATATGGGAAATCTATGTACCCAATCAAGAGGTAAAGTATAATTCTCTTCCTAATGAATCTGAGCTCGATTCACCAACCAGTAGTATGAAGCAGAAGTTATGCTATGTGACTTCCAAAGCTTAGTCAAAAATGGCCATTCAGGGGTGCCTGCATGGCTCAGTTGGTAAAGCGTTCAACTTTGGCTCAGGTCATGATCTCATAGTTCATGGGTTCAAGCCCCTCATTGGGCTCGGGGCAGACAGCTCAGAGTGTGGAGCCTACTTTGGATTCTGTGTCTCCCTCTCTCTCTGCCCCTCCCCTGCTCTCTCTCTCTCTCTCAAAAATAAATAAACATTAAAAATTTTTTTAAATTTAAAAAATTTTAAGTGGCCTTGCAGCTTTTGCCTGGTTCTCTTGGATACTCCCTAGAAAAGCATCCTTTATTCATTCAAGCTTTCAACAAATATTTGTTATGAATCCCTACTATGTGTCAAACCCTAGATATTGTTTTAGGTAGTGAGAATGCAACAGTGAACCATTCAGCCGCTGCCCGTCTTCACAGAGTTTATACTCTAAAGAAGGAAAAAGATGAATGGCAGATAGGACAGACTAAATACATCATATAATTACAACTTGTAAGAGATGCTCATAAAAAAGCAAATAGAGTTTTCTTGTGAATAGCAAGTCAAGAAAGGACACTCCAATGTAGTGACATTTAGACATGCCATAACAGAGGTGTAGTTAGCCAAACTGGAGGAAGATACAGGGAAACATTTTGGGGAAAGGAATAGCATGGGCAGAGGCACTGAGGCAGAGAAGAGCTTGATATGCTCTCAGAGGAACTGAGAGAGTGTGGCTGGAACAGAGTGAACACGGTGCAGCATACACAAGGAACAGAGGATAGATTTTTGAAGCAATACTGATGGGTTAATCATAGATCAGTGAGAGTAGCGTGTCAGCAAACTCACCTCTTAAATTATAATTTAAATATTCTTTTAAAGCCAGGTTATATAACTTCAGATATAAAACAAAGTAAGTCAGGTAATAAGTACTGACATTGAATGCTGTATGACTAGGTGTAGTCACATAAGCAAGCACATTATGCAAAAATGGGAATGTTTCCAAGACAAAGGAACATATGGTTTGAAGGCCTTCCTGTAATTAACCTCTTTAGAATTTGAGGACACAGAAAGACAGAACTGACTTTCTCATTGCCTCATTAATGGTACATTTCATAAATCATACCTGATTTGACCTAGTTTCTTTAGCAATCGTCTCAAAATGTTTCTCTGAAATCATAATTCATAAATGGGGAGGATGATCAAGCCTGTCAACAAAGGATGCCCTGTCTAAAATGAAACAGCCCCTTTACAGAATTCAGAACATCAAAGGGGCTCCCTACATATCCTGCCCAAAGGCTTTGTCCTCTTATCTGGTGTCAAGCCCCTGAAAAAGAAGAAATGGGCTTACACATTATTTCACACTACTGTCAAACATCTGTTTTTGCACCTGAAGACAACTGAAATAATGAGCTGAAAAAACCATTACTGGCAATGGCTCCCAGAAAACCATCTCACAAGCCTGAGACCTCCCAGCAAACACTACCTTAACAGCAAAGTCCTTTGACCTAAAAGACTCTCTCTTACATCTTCCTGGTTGAAACCAGTAAGTTCCAAGTTACAAATGAGCTGATAAAATTTTATTATGGCACAGCTGTTTCAGGAAATATGTTATCATTTTTATAATAGATTTTAGTTTCGTAATTTGAAAGGATTGGTGGCTTATTCTGCATGTGCAACCTAGCCTATTATTGTGGCTCTCAGTAGGAGCCATATAAGAAGGAGCCCATTGGCCACCTCTCCAGGAATAGTCTGAATAACAGGACAGACACTATACTCTTGTCTATACTGTTGTTGCAACACCTGTGGAACTGTGAGGCACTGATCTGCAGGGACGAGAAAATGGAGACACACCTCCCTACCTATATTGTGATCATGAATACCTGACCAGGCTGAGGACTCTTTTTTTCTCTACACTGAGCCCAGGGGTGGCAGGAAATAAACATAAAGTTCTGCTCTTGTTTTGCTCACATCTGGTTATGAAGTTTGCTCTGCTGGTGAACAGCTCTTATTTTCATCTTTAGAACTTAGAAATCAGTCTTTAACAACCACAAAGCATCCTCACCCATAAGCAGAGAAAACCAAAGGAGCATGCAGTTAATGCCTGTGGACAAGAATAGTTTAATGGCAATAACAATGAAAAGGGAATAACCTAGTATTTGATGTAAGCCACGAGGGCACAGATTCATACTGAGGCTTTCACCCTGGGTTGAATCTTATAGTTAACACATGAGGGCAAAGAATGATTCTCTAGCACTAGACAATGGCATTCCTTACTGGGAATAAAATTCTCACACATGATGGATGAGTAATAAATCATTTGCAGAACTGACTCAAAGAAATATCTGGAGCACAGGAAATTCAGGAGCACTACAGTCCAACAAAGATGTTAAAGAGGGAATCCTCAAGGAAGTTGAAATTGCAGCTTAGAAAAGAAGGAAACCTACCTTGCTAAAGGCAGGGGGTAAAAACAAAAATAAGTAGTGGAGCAACAGCTTACATTCAAATTCTCTGACTTCCCTCTCTTATAACAGGAGTATTTTGTAAGGTGCCAACAAGTGATTTTTTAAAGTGTGTGTGTGTGTGTGTGTGTGTGTGTGTGTAAAAATATTATTATAAATTATGTATGTACTTATATAAGTATGTATCTGTACATGTAAATATATTTATTATAAATACACATACATACACACACACACACACGCAATTCCTATAAAAGAGCTATCCTGACTCCATCAAAAGGAAAAACAAAACTGCCAAGTTGGCAATCACAACTTTTATAGTAATTTATTATCCCAGCATCAGCTACTCAGGAACTGGGTCATTGAGACTCTTGTTTGCTAGGTCAGGCACTTTGCAGTGTCCTAGATGCAGCGGCTGTAATGACCAATATAAAGAATATTGAGAAGGCTCTGCTGGAAGCACGAGCATTCACTTGTATGAACACCCCACAGCAGGCTGGAGCAGAAAGCGCACTGGTAAGAATCAGAGAGCCAAAGCTGGAGTCTCAGCTTCTCTAGACAGTCACTCTAAAACCCTGGACCCCCTAACTCTCTAGGGCTTAGTTCTATATAGGTAATAGCCCTTTACTTCTTAAGTATGTAGTACTATGAAGTTCATAACAAAAAAACTGCAGTCCCCTACCTTACTCTTGACTTCTGCTTCCCAAAGGCAACTGGTTTCAACTTTTGGCTCTTTGTCTTGGTATTTATCTCTCCACTTCCAAAAAAACATGCTTGTACTGGCTATTTATTGATTTAATTTTGGGGTTTTTGGTCAATGTTAGTCACCATTATCTTTCTGTATAACATGATCATCACCCCCACAACTATCCATACACATATATGCATACTACCCTTCCACTAACACAGTCACATCACATTTTTTCGTTAAATTAATATTCAAGATATACCCATATAATAGAATATTACTCAGTAATCAAAAGGAATGAACTACTGATATGTGAGGAATAAGCTCTTTAGAAATCCCCTGGGCTTATTCCAATGAGTTAATAAGCATAAAGAAGTACAAAGAAATAGGATGCTCTCACCCAAGTTTGGGTAAACAAGATTAGCACCCCAGAACAGGGAGATGCAAAGGCACCCCAGAATAGAGAGGGTGCGGAGCCCCAAGAATAGAGAGGTAGGGGCAAAGGCCCCAGCATAGAGAAGGGTGCAAAGGCACCCAATACAAAGGTATAGGAGGTAAACCAGGTTAGGCATTTAGGGTAAAGCGCCCCCTCCAATTTAGTATTTATAGCAAAAAGCTGCTTTCACAGGAAGGAAGAACCAAATTAGGTAAGCAGGTAAATAGGGCTATAGACCACTGCACTGTGCTGTGCGTGATACAGCCCAGAGCAGAGCTGATTTACAAAAGAAAAGGTGCCTTGTTGACCTTGAAGCATTTTGCCCTATCTGTCTTATCCCCTACGCTAGCTAAGATACACTGACAGGGAGCCTCCTGCCCGCCATTAACAACCATCTGCCCATCTGCCCAGCGCCAGGATTTTGTTTTATATTGACCCAAACCCCAAAAACTGTATCTTCAAAACCCCCTTTCCCTCATGCCCATGAGTTCATGTTCACGGATTCACTGTTTCTTTGTGCACGCCCATCATGTTTGTAAGCCTTCTGATCTTAATAAACATGGGGCAAGGACCCTTATTCGGGGCTCTTGTCTTTTCCCAGACATTAGTCATCTCTCCTATTTTAATCCTGCATTCGCTCCCTCACTGTCCAAGAGAGAACTTCAGACTTAGAGTCTATGACACTGATATACATAATGACTTCTATGGATCTCAAAGGCATTATCCTGCATGGAAAAAAAAAGGCCATTTATATACTTACCTTGAAATGATAAAATTATAGAGATGGAAAACAAATTAGTGGTTATCAGGATTTGTGGTGGGGGGTGGGAGCTATGACTGTGAAGGGATAGCATGAGGGAAATCTCTGCAGTAATGGAATATTCTGTCTTCATTGCAGTAGTGGTTACACAAATCTACACAGGTGAAAAAATGGCACAAAACTATACACACACATTGCACCAATATCACTTTTCTGGTTTAGATACTGTACTATAGTTATAAAGATCCACGCAAGCCACTAGGGGAAACTGAGTAAAGGATATATAAGACCTCTCTGTACTATCTTTGCAACTCCCTATACATCTATAATTATTTCAAAACAAAATGTTTTTAAAAAACTAATATTCAGAGTTTACATTATTATAATTTTTACAACTAAGCTACATAATGCATTATGACTGCATTGCCATTCTTGGACAACTAGAATACTAATTTTTCCTTGGATTAATAGTTGCCTCAGTTTTAATTTGCTGATTTTAAATGTCCTTTTTCCCACGTCACCTCCAATGTCTCCAAAATAATATTAAGGCTCTTTTTAACATGGTCAAAAATATCAGATAAAGTACTGGTTTTATTTTACCTTCCCACCCCCTATCCCCAAAACATCCCTCTAAGAGACCTCCACCCTCTTGTTCCAATCTGGTAACTCTCTCTAGTCTCAAGGCCTCCTGCATACCTGTGGTTTTGGAATACCTCTTTCCCACCACTCTGAGGTTCCTACTTACTTTTCTCTGTTGGATTCCCTTGTTTCCTAGATCCATGACTTCCTCTTTCTCTTCCTTCTCATTATGATGTATCAAACTACCAAGTTCCCTGAGATAGCATTCATGGGAAATAAATCTTTTGGGATGCTGCATTTCTAAAAATGTTTTTCTCTTTTCTACCTTCATATCTGATAGTTATTTTTGACTGGGTATAGAATTCTAGGTTGGAAATCATTTCCTCTCAGAATGTAAGGTAATTCCTCTAATTTCCTCTAGCTTCCCATATTGCTTTTGAGAAGTCCAATGCCTTTGTATATGACCTGTTAATTCTCTCTGGAAGCTTTTACAATATTCTCATTCTACCCAATGTTTTGAAATTTCATGAATATATATATCCATATGTATATTTTTTTCATTGTACAGAAAATACTTGATTGAGTTTTCAATCTATACATATATGTACTTAAATTCTGAAAAATTATATTATTTGTTTGATAATTTCCTTCACCCTGTGATCCAACACCTAATTATGAGGAGACTCAGAGATCTAAAGAGAAGAAACTAGAGAAACTGAAGAGAAGGAAATCATAAAAAATAATTAAATCAATTCTTTTGAATTTAAATAACTTTTACATTTAAATAATTTTTTAAAGTTCATTTATTAATTTGAGAGAGACAGTGTGCAAGCAGGGGAGGGGCAGAAAAAGAGGACAGAGGATCTGAAGCGGGTTCTGTGCAGACAGGAGGGAGTCCCATGTGGGTTTGAACTCAAGAACTGTGAGATCATGACCTGAGCCAAAGTCAGTCACTTAACCGACTGAGCCACCCAGGCACCACTATATTTAAGTAAGTTTTAAACTTATCTAACTTCTTTCATCTTCTATTTTCTACTTTTTATTGTTGTTTTTATTCTTTCTTTAGTTCTGATACATTAAAAAAATTTTTTTAAGTTTTTTTTTTTTTGAGACAGATTCAGCACAAGTAGGGGAGGGGCAGAGAGAGAGGAGAAGAAAGTATCCCAAACAGGATCTGCTCTGCTAGCACAGAGCCTGACGCACGGCTTGAACTCACAAAACCATAAGATCATGACCTGAGCCGAAATGAAGAGTCTGACACTTAAGCAACAGAGCCACCCAGGTGCCCCATAGTTCCAATACATTTTTAAGGGTCAAAAGTTCTTTCTTGCTCTCTGACTATTCCTTCCTTACAACAGGACCTTATCCTTATTTCACAGAGGCAGTATCTCCATTGATATGAGGACTTTTTCAAATTTTCTTTTGCTCTCTACATTATCTGTCTTGTGCTCTCCACCCACCCCTCTTTTGGAGGTGGAGTTCATTTAAGAATAAGGCACTTGCAGATACACTGCATGAGCAGCAGGGCATGTTAACTTCTAGGCTTCCTTATGACAAGAGAAAGTGACAAAGCAATTTTTTATTGGGGAGGCCCTTAACATTTGTGAGTTGGTTACTCAGAAAGGAATCTTCCAATCTCCTACCTGAGGAGAATAAGCCTGATTACCTGTATGTCTGGGAGCTAATAAGTGGATGGAGAGCTCCCTTAATCTCTGATTTCAAAATGTCACCTCTCTTTTTCTCTCAACTAAACGTGCTATTCCCAAGTCCATGGCCTCCCTGCTTTTATTTCCCTAGAGAATAAACTTCCAGTGTTCTGAAACAGTGAAAAGATCTGGGGTTTTAACTGTTCCCTAAAACCTTTGAACTCCTGTTTTCAGCTCCACCTCTTAGCCTAACATTCAAGACACCAAAAACCTCTGGTGTAGTCTAGAGCTTTCTAGGGTCTCATACCACAAATAGCTTTCTTTGTTCATATTCACATTCCCTCTGAGGTCTCAGCATTCTGCCTTCCCTAAAGCACTAAATCATCCATCACTTTTGCCTCTTTTCCATTTTCTCCTGTTCTCTTAGCCTTTGTAAGTCAATACTAGTTATCTCAGTGGGGTTTTCAAAAGGACGTAAGATGTACATGCTCAATCCACTTTATTTTCATCATAAGCCCCCTCAAGGTTCTTGAGATTACAAAAGATAGAAAGAATATGAAAGTTCTTGTTCAATTTGTAAATGTTCAGTAGTAGTGTTAATGGTAGGAGTAGACGTTATTCTTAAACAGTTATTCCAGGGGTGCCTGGGTAGCTGAGTCGATTAAGCATCTGACTCTTGGGGTTCGGCTCAGGTCATGAACTCACAGTTTGGGAGTTTGATCCCCATGTTGGGCTCTGCACTGATAGCACAGAGGCCTACTTGGGATTCTCTATCCCTCTCCTGCTTGCACACTCTCCCTCCCTCCCTTCCTCTCTCTCTGTCAAAATGAATAAACTTTAAAAAATAAATAAGTAGCTATTCCAAAACAAAGGACTTTTTTCTCTCTGGTGTTCTAGAGATGCACCAAGTTTCATTAATAAAATGTCAAAGTATCCGCAGCCTATATATCAAAAGATGAATACCTTTAATATACAAAAGAGCACCCCCTCACCAAACTGATTAGACACAAAGAACCTAGCAGGGACTATGCAATAAATAACACAAAATTCACAGAACTACAAATGGCCAATCAACATGAAAACATACTTAGCTTGTCTAGTAATTAGGAAGATAAAATTTAAAACAATGAGGTCTTTTTCTCTCAATGAGTATAGCAAAAACTGTAGAAAGTAATAATATCCAGTGTTGACAAGGTATGACAATGTTCCCGGTATAATCCAATGCCAGAAAACAAAAGGGCCTTCGTGCTCCTCAGTTCTAATTCTAATCTTCACTATGTGACTCTAAACAAGTCACCTTCCCCTCCCTGGGCCTCATTTTCCTCAAGGCTTTTTGTTTGTTTCGTTTGTTTTTTGTTATTGTTGTTTAAACAAAAATAAAACCCAGGGTGCCTGGGTGGCTCAGCCAGCCAAGCGTTAAGCTCTTGGTTTTGGCTCAGGTCATGATCCTGAGCCCTGCTTCGGTCTCTGTTCCGACAGTGCAGAGCCTGCTTGGGATTCTCTCTCCCACCTCTCTCTCTCTCTCTCTCTCTCTCTCTCTCTCTCTCTCCCTCTCTCCATCTCTCTCTCTCAAAATAAATAAATAAACTTAAAAAAAAAAGTACAAAACCCTAAATCATCAAGAGTATCTGACTTGCTTATCTCGCAACAGTGTTGCAAAGAAAAAAGCAACACTGGCCATGAAAGAATTTTGTAATCTTTATAGCTCAGAACAATCTTGTAGCATTTATGAGAAGGAAAATGAGAGCATATTCTTAAAAATAAGCTACTTATTGTTAGCTAACATCCTATGAAAGAAACAGTGAATTTTCCCAAAGAACTATAGAAAGAGAATTAAAAAGAAATCTAGGTTCTGCTTTTACCATATGACTTTAAACAAGTCCTCTAATCTCTGTGCTTCAGCTTTAAACACCTCTAAAATCTATAACTCTGTGACAAAGAGAGAAATGAAACCCTTGAACTGAAACAGTTGGAATTCAAACTTGCCCAAGTCTCTTGCCTGAAGAGGCTAAGGATATCAGAGGCCAGCTTTGTACAGACATCCAGTTTACTGTCCTATAAAACATTTTTTTTTTTTTTACTGGCCAGCCCTCCTTCCTGGCTCATACCAAAGAAACAGCAAAATAATGGCATGATCATACCTCATTAAAGGCCCTAACAAACCCTCCTCAGTCTTGTGTACAAAACAATGAACCCAGAAATACAAGCTAGTGGAAGTTTTGAACCACAACTCAGTCTTTGTACTCCACTTTCTCTACAGAGAGCAACTTGAAACAGCAATATCAGGATGACAGCTTGGGAAGGAAACTTTGAGGGGAAACAACTCCATAGCTCTGTCTGGAGACACGGTAGGAAAAGGAATACCCAAGAGATCAAGTAAAACGGTTCCTAAAGGAAATGACAAGACCTCCCCACTGGAAGAATTAATCAATGAGTATTTATTAAGCCCTGATCCATCCCACAGGAACTATTACACCCTCAGGGATCTTTTCCTTCAGATCGCCTAAGAGCAGTCATGGCCACGATTTAGCACTTAGCATACTCAAATACTATGTACCAGGCACTGCACTAGATATTTTCATTTACATTAGCCAGTTTCTTCCTCAAACCAAACCTATTATTAGGGAATTACTAGCTCCGTTTTGCAGATAAATAAATTCAGACTCAGATAAAGTAACAGATTTACACCAAATTATGGGCCATTATTATTGTCATTATTATTTATCATTATTCTCATTTTAGAGAAAAGGAAACTGAAGCTCATACAGGATAAATAACCATTAAGTAGCAGAATGGGATTTTGCCCCGGTGATTGTGCTATTATAGCCCATACTAATCCCACTATATAGCTTTTCCTGTTCAATGCTAACCCACAAAATGAAAGTAAGATTTCAACTCTAATGAGGACGCAGTTAAAAATAAATGACATGTGCAGGCTCTTTCTTCGGTTCCTTCCAAAGAGTAAATGTCATCACTTCTGAAAAGCAGTTAAGAAGCAGCATTTACTGCCTAGAAAATCAAAGGGGATAGTAACTAACTATTCTAAGATTCCCTAGCCAATGCTAATATCAAAAAAAATGAAGGAAAGGTGACATTGGCCCAAGGGCTTCTCACTGTCATGATAAAAATCACATTTCCATGTCAGCAATCAGTGGTCATCCCAGTGGATAATCACAAAATAACTAGCTGAATAATCTGATTAGCAAATCCTGACATTATTGGTCTCTTCCAATGCGTTCAACAGAAAGCTTTTCTTATAACACTCTCTCTCTTGGACCACATGCAATACTCTGACCCCCCCAAGCAATAAGACAGGCATATGGGTCCCTAACTTTGCCTGGCACGCAACCAATGAAAGGAA
The DNA here is from genome assembly GCA_004023785.1 of Mungos mungo. Taxonomy (NCBI): domain Eukaryota; kingdom Metazoa; phylum Chordata; class Mammalia; order Carnivora; family Herpestidae; genus Mungos; species Mungos mungo. The sequence goes on along the minus strand of PISW01010149.1, from coordinate 39,495 downwards.
TAACTAACTCTGAGACCTAAATAATTTACCTAAAGGCTTTACATGTCCTGGCTCAGAAGCAACAAACACACTAGCCTCATAAATTTTGCGTCCTAACAATACTTAACTGATCTATCCAATTTCAGGCCCCCGGAAAGGAAAGAACCCTGTAGGAACAAGAGAAGAGAACTTAACGTAGGGAATGCATCAGAACTGTTTTGTGAGCGGCTAGTGTGCGATGTGGGAAAAGAAGAATACCTTGCTGCCAGACAGCAACTGCTCCACAAATCATATATCTGAAGCTCAAGCTCAAACTGGCCTACTTAAAAGGCCAATTATTAGCAAACACTATCATTGCAGCCCTGCAAGTACTGCTCTTTTGCTCTATTACTTGCCCAGCCCCAAACGACCAGAAAGAGAAAAATCAATCCCACACATTTATATTGCCATCAGCTAATAGAAACTCTATGCTTGTGCCCTTGTAAGCTGGGATAAAGGGTAGAGTATTGCCTTGTTCAAATTTTTACAACAGCCAAACCTGAGCTCATACCCCATCTTTGCAACTTACAGGCTGTATAACTTTGACAAGTAGCTCAACAGTCCCGAGACTCAGTTTTTCCATCTGTAAAATGGGTATAATACAATGTGGTCTAGGGATGAAATGAACTAAACCGCACATGACACACAACACATTAATCTCTTTGCTCTTTTGAGGAATATATTCACGTGTACAGTAACTACCCCAGATTTTAGAGTGTCACCCTTTAGGAAAAGGGATATGTTTAATTTCATATTAAATATATGAAGAGGAAAATGTTCTCACTGTAGCAAGGTATGCACATGACAGGCACAAGACAAATGGCATTCAGTAAGGTTTTAACTGGTAGGGAGAATACTTAGTTCCAATTCCTTCCAAGATCATCAGACTTCTGCCAACCTAGAGAAACACCTAATTTTCCCTATCTTACAGAGTCTTTCCTTCATTCAAACAGTATTGACTGAGCAATTCTTTAGTGCTAGGCCCCTTTTTAGGGCAATGCAGATACAGAGACAAAAAGGACACTGTTCCAGCCATTATCAAGCTCATGGTGCAATGAGGAAAATAAGTATCAAAACAGATTAGCACAAAATGGAAAGTATTCTTTGCTTTAAGGTTCCAAACCAATTCTTTATTGCCCTGCTCTGTGATACTGGACTGGACTCTACAGGCTACCCGTGTCCATTCCCAATAGATGGTGTTGGAAGGAGGGTGTCGGAAGGAGATTACAAAGCTAAGAGAGAAAGAAGGGACTTATCCAATGCTTGGTTTGTTCTACAAATCAGCAGGCAGATCAGCATGCAGGGGGTCATGGTAGATTTCAACACAGTGGCTTTCCAGGTTTTGAGGCAAGCACTCTCCAGCCAGTTTCTTCTTCACCACCAGCAAGCAACACATTCCTATGACAACCATACACTCTCCTCAGGGGCCTGCGTTTCAGCCTTGTGGAGCTCTCTTTTCTCAAGCTTATAAGTTCCTTCCTCATTTGTTTTTCCTTCAGCCCTAGGGATGGCACCAGTTTTCTGCAATTACTACGTCAATTATACCTTAGAGTTTTCTTTTATCTCTTTTGTAGTTGACTACTTTTATCTAGTTAACATTTCTTCATATTAAAGTTTACCTGTTCAACTTACTGGTGTGGCTTCTAACTCTTCAAGTGGACCTCGACTGCTGTAAGTAGAATAAATGCTGTGATACTGGTCATGGAGTCCAACCTCCATATTTTATAGATAAAGATACTGGAGTTTCAAAGATTGAAAGTGACCTACCTGCCCAAGGTCACATGATGGCAGACTTGGAATTAGAACTCCTGCATCCTGGCTCTTAATAAAAAATAAGCATGTACCAAGCACCTAGTCTATGTCCAGGCTCTCCGCTGGCTGCTGAAAATCACAACAAATGAACTGTACCAGAATCCCTGTCTTCAGGGAGCTCACTACCTAGTTGCAGAGACAGACACCAAAAAAGAGAGAGCTGTAGGCAGAGTGACAAGCCCTAAGACAAAAGGAATAGGAATTACTAGCTCTGGGAGGGTCAGCAAAGGCTTCTTAGAGGGTCTCACTGCACCACGTTTTATTCCCTAAACTGAAGGGTTCCTGAGCTGATTAGAAGGTTAAAAAACAAACAAACAAACAAACAAACCTCAAAACAAACTTACAACCAAAGGCTTAAGAAATACAAGTAACCAAACAATAAACCTTCACTCTGGGCATAATGAGAAATATCACTAATAGCAAATCCTTCTAGAATAGGAAGCAATATAGAAACAAATTATAGATGAACACTTGTCAGTATTAACTTAAGCAGCAACTACACTAGCTCACAAAGGGCCACAGGACAGTTGGGATAAGACAATGATCAGCTATCAGCCTGGAAAGCTTTATAGGAGATGTGTGATTGTATGAAGTTCTGAAGAAAGGCCAGCAAGACTGGAGAGGAGATGCAGCCTGTCTCAGAGAATACCCACCTGTGAAGAAGAATACACCTAGTGAGTTGGCAGAGCATAGTAAGAAGGGGCCTTGACAGTCCTAGACCAGAGAGGAAGCCTACTTTACCTTATTCTCCAGCTCCAGCTGAATCTAGCTTCCCACTGCTTCCCTCAAACAGTAAGTTCTTTCATATTTCTAAGATTCTACACATACTGTTCCCTCTGCCTACAATGCCCTTCACTCCCTTTCTAAAGATCTGAGCCATCCTGCAAGGTACAAATCAAACATCAACTTCGCTATCAATTTTTCTCGTCACTCCTCCCACTCTCGGTTTGGTCAGAATTAATCATTCCTTCTTCAGTGCTCTTTGTATATCTCTCAATTATAGTGCTTTCTTGAACTATAATATAATTATTTGTCTGTACCTTCTCAAGTAGACCATAAATTCCTAAGCACTATTACTATTCCTAGTAAACAGCAGGAGCTCAATAAAGGTATACAGAATTGTTCCACTGAATTGTCTAGACAAACTCAGCCTTTAAACCTTAGAATGAACGTGTTCCGAGCTCTAACATTCCCTGATACATGATAAATCCCTCCTGGGGCCTAGAACATTAGGCTGTACTAGAAACTCAGTAAGTATTTCTACTTGAAAACTTAAGTACTTCCTTTTGCCAAACTGGCAATGCAACTGTGTATCTTTAGTGTTTTCACTAAGGGAATTAAAGATTGTTGCAAGTCCATACACTACAGTTCTCTATCCTCCTCCCTTACATAAATTGGAAAAACAGACTGAGAATTCCAATCAGCCGAAACCTTCCCAGGGAAGAGGACTTGGCTGTTTACTAATACTTCAAACCATTGCTGATAATATGTACATGGCTGTTTTTCTCTTTTGGCAGTTCATTCAGAGTGAGGAAGGAAGTATCATGCACTAAAATCAGAGAGCAAGATTTGGATTGAAAAGAAGAGAATGAGTCCCAGCTCTGCCACTATTTTGCCAGGTGACCTTGAACAAGTCATTTAATCTCTCTATCCCCAGTTAGGAAATAGAAAAAATATTACCTGTTTCCTTGGGTTACCAGAAGGATCAAATGAGGACTACTCCTTATTGTGCTGAACTCTAATCTTATGAATTTGACCTTCTCTGTAGAAGGCCATATACAGAGAACACAGAGAAGACAAGGGTTTACTTTAAGTCAGACAACCTGAGATTAGGCTCAGCTCTTCCACTGAATTATGTGATATGAACACATCATTTAATCTCTCTGAACCTCAAATTGCCCTATACATACAACAGGAATAATCCTACCTGCCCTACTACCTTGTAGAATTACTATGAAGCTTAAAATAATAATGAGATGATATGGATGAAAGCAATTTATTTGACAAGCCATGAAACTTTATTGCAATACCTCACTTATATGGAATTCAGTAATCCAATACTCTTGTCTTCTGGATCACACAGAGACCTAGAAAGTAAGCAAAAACACCTCTTCAAAGCCAAAATAACTGTCTTTAATTCTTCACACTTTACAGCCAGTAGAATCCCCAAGGCCTCACTTTTCCTTTACAAATATATCTAATAAACTCAGTAATTTGAGAGCACCACATATAGTAGATGAGAAGTGACAAAGAAAGAAGAAAAGGCAGGAAAATAATTCCAAAACATCTACAAAATCTAAAAAGCACAGTATTCACCAAAAAAGCTTTTGTTTTTGTTTTAAAGTACAGTATTAGATTGTTTAGTACAGAATACAAAACCTTCCATGGCCATCAGTGCAATACAAAAAGGCAGAATAACTGATGTCCACAATAATGAACTTGACTCTCAAGAAAGATTAAATAATACTGTGTATTCTGAAGAGGAGAATATATAATTTAGACCCCACTTCTGGGCCTTTTTAGACTCATTTTTGGACTTTTTATAAGGCATAAAATCATAAAAACAAAGAGAAATAAGAAGAGCAACAGCCACAAAATAGTGAAAGCTAGAGAGCAGCAATAATCAGTAACTGACATCAGATCCAAGAAGGATGAATACTGACCAGCAGTGGGAGGGGGCCGGGGACAAAAAGTAGCCTGATTTGCTACTTCTGTGGGGGTTTTGTAGAACCCACACAAGCTTCGGAAACTGGTAGCACAATGTTCAGGGTTTCTTTTCCCTCTGAAAAGGATAAGACAGGGCGTCTCTAGATAAGGGAATAGCAGGTACAGTTGAAGGCAGGGTTACAGTACTGAAAATAAGAATGTTAAGTGAAGTTAATATTGAGGACCTCTCTGCAGCCTTCTTCTCCCATTCAGCTTCTAGACCACTAGAGCCAGGCCTAGAACATCTAGGAAGAAGACTAGAAGAAGATCTTTCCAGAGAATCTGACCAAGCCTAGTGGAAAGATACTGATGCTGACACTGTAGGTGCCTCACCAATATTCCAGGCAGATTACCATACAGTGAGGTCCACAATCAGTAAGCCCCACCCAAGTACTTAAAAATTCCAATCAGCTTTTTAGTATCTCATTTTAATATGAACAAACAACCAGGGGCCCCTGGGTGACTCAGTCGGTTAAGCATCCGACTTTGGCTCAGATTATGATTTCACAGTTCATGGGTTCGGGCCCCGCATCGGGCTCTGTGCTGACAGATCGGAGCCTAGAGACTGCTTCTGATTCTGTGTCTCCTTCTCTCTCTACCCCTCCCCTGTTCATGCTCTGTCTCTCTCTGTCTCTCAATAGTAAATAAAAGTAAAAAAAAAAAAATTTAATATGAACAAACAACCAAGGATCACCAGATACTGGGGAAAGCTCCAACATGAAAAACAGAATTCAGATCCAATTCATATCAAATTTGAGAATCCAAATGAAAAGTTATTTGAAAAAAACATAAGTATAATAATGATGCTCTGTCAGTGATTTGTCAAAGGTTATCAATGATTAAAAATTAGATCAGATGGACCTACATCATCAACCTGATAACTTTTTCTTTTGAAACCTAGTGGTTCATTTTACTAATGGCTATTCACTTCATCAGAAATAAGAGGTATAATAAAATACAATTTGCTAAGTCTTAGCAAAATGCTGTATTATACCTGTGTTTACTTTTCTAATTCTAAAGATATCTGTTGTAAATGGATCTACATATGAATGGAGTATCCCAATGAAGGCACTAACATAAAGAAGTCAATGGGTCATGAATAAAACCATTAAGAGACATACCTGTGTCTACTAATCACTCATGCTACAGCATGTAATCAGATTTTTATATATACAAAATTCTAGATGAACCTAGAGGAGGAAGTCTCTAATCCCATGGCACCTCAGCTTCAGAAGTCAGGGAGAACATCACAGAAAACACGGTTTTTGAGAGAAGTTTTCAAGAAAGAACAGAAGTTTGTCAAGTAAAACAGAGGAATGAGAAAGAAAGTACGGGCAGCAGAAAGGCTATCATGGGCCACATACATGAGGGCAGAGGAGTTGAGACGCTGTAAATAACAGTGTCACCGGAGCACAGGCAGGAGAAGCGGGAAAGGAAGCTAAAAGTGTAGGTAAAGACCAGATTAAGAAGACCTCATATGTCATAGAAGGAATCTGGACTCTAACCTGGAGACAACTGGGAGCTAGTGAAGACTTTTAACAGCCAATTAAGATGACCAGATTTGAATCTTGGAAAAGATCATTCTGAAGATGTTATTACAGATTTTGAGGGTGGGAAAGGAAAAGGTGGTGGCTACAATCTTCCAAGCTATATACTTACTGTTTCCAAAAGGCAGCTCTCACACTTAGAAACCCCAGGTTCTGCCCTCACCTTACCATGAAATAGGTTTTCCATCTCTAAGAGACCAGTAGCCACCAGAGACATTCTAATGGTCCCCCTGAGGAAACCAGCATCCCAAGGCCTCCACTGCCAGGTTCTTTCTTTTTCCCTCCTAAGGTCTTCTTTAAAGGCACAAAGACTAGGTTATGTCACCTTACCAGAGTATGTATCTCTCCGCCTGGTTTCAATGAGTGTGGCAAATTCCAGCCACTTCTCACAGCCATGGTAAACTAACACACACATATACAGACATGTATATGTGTCTGATTTCTCCATGTACTTTCTTTAAGGAGATGGGAAGAAAGATGGAAAGGAATGTTTAATGAGCACATTAATCTTTTACAGGAAAGAATGCTTGATTCTTCCCTATAAATTTTCATTTAATCCTCATCACAACCTTAATTAAGCAAGGTAGATATTTATATTCCCACTTCTAGAGATGAAGAAATTATCACACAATGAGATTAAAGGATATACCCAAGATCACAGAACCAGTATAAAGCGAAGCTAAAATTTAAAGCCACAATTTGCCTATATAGTTACCAAGGCTTTTTTACTACCTCACACTAGGTTTCCTTGTATCTTATTTTATTCATTACTTAATCTCCACTTTACTCAGTCCATTGAATTGAATTATACTGAGACACTCACAGAATAGATCAACAACCTGGAAAAACAACCAAATAACAAAATGTGCAAATGGAAAAGTTGGACAATAGATGTAAGTAGTAGTAAAGTAGCAGAAGCAGCAGCAGCAATCCCAACAAGCTGTTTGGAGCCCTAGTGGATACTGGCAAGGACAGAAATAGCCATGCTGACACACCTCCATTCCAAAATTTTATCTCTTCTTCAGCCAGCCCCAGCACAGTCCTTGGTAAAATACTGCCTAAAATACTGCACACATCACAAATGAATTCCAATAAGCAGATGCAATCTCTTCCTGAGGCATTCTCACTCTCACAAAACCACTAGGAATTGGAGAAAGCTTTTGTTCTCCATCTGAACAACTGCCTGCAAGCACTTGGTGGTAAAGGGAAATTGGGTTTGAGAAGCAGATGGCTTGTCAAAGAGCCTAAAACCTAAGGTGAAGAGGAAGCAATTTACTAAAACCAAACATTCCAAAAGAGAAGCCAAGGTGTCTCTGAGGTGACAAAGAATATCGTCATAGTCATGATTTGCCCTCCAAACAGAGGGTCCCCAAAGCACCTTGCAGAAACAGAAGCCAAGTCTTATAGACTTAGGTGCACTGGTCCCAGAGTTATCAGCACAGGTTAATACTAACATTCTGGATTTTTCTAAAGTAAGCATCACTTGTTTACAACAACTGTGTTCAGTTATGAAGGTCTGACTATGAAAGGACTCTGACAAGAGAAGGAAAGTACTATTATATCAACTAGACCTCATATAATAAGGGAAGAGAGGATGGAACTTAAAGGTTAAGTAAGGGGTGCCTGGGTGGCTCAGTCAGTTAAGTGTCTGGCTTTGGCTCAGGTCATGATCTCATGTTTCATGGATTCAAGCCCTAAGTCGGGCTCTGTGCTGATAGCTCAGAGCCTGGAGCCTGCTTCGGATTCTGTGTCTCTCTCTCTACCTGACCCTCCCCTATTCCCACTGTCTTTCTCTGTCTCTCAAAAATAAATAAAGAACATTAAAAAATAAATAAATAAAATAAAATAAAGGTTAAGTAAGATTAATGTAGGTAAAGAGCCTATAAACTGAGCTGGTGCAAGACAGATAGTTAATTAGTGTTTGCTCAACTGAACTGAAAAAGAGGTGAAATTAACATTTAATATCTTTTGATTATAAAAAATGCCCCTACCAGTTTTCATATACTTTACCTCAAAACAATCCAGAACAAGTGTCAATCATTCCAATTTTACATATATGAAGAGAGTTTCAAAAAAATTAAGCTACTTGCTTGGTCATTCAATTATAAAGGGGCAAAAAGTTGTGATTTATTCACAATATCAACAGATTATATGGAAATTAGAATACCTGAGTTTTAGTGCTAACTATACCAAACTGTTTGCAACTTAAACTAAGTCCCTTCCTGTCTCTGGAGTTTAAACTTCTCCCCTAACTAAATAGTGGTACAACATGCAACTTAAAGACTAGTTAAATTATCTTGAAGCTCCAGGAATATAGGACACACAATCAAGACCCTACTGGACAAGAAATGCTCCCATGTTGCCCAGTGTTCACTCTGCTCTTCCCCTGGCTATCCTCAATGCTAACAGCTTACCTGCACCTGTCCATCAGCCATTTCTAAGCCAGGAGCATCCTTTCCGGGGCAGCTTACCACCTGTGCTTGATGCTTCATTAAGTGTAAAGCTGATACTGTACTTTGCTGGAAGCCTGGTGCACAAATGTTACCTGGAGATGAATAAATCATTCCAGTTGTGTTGGGTTGCAATTGTAAGGGCAGCAGCTGTGGGTCTAAAAACAGATGGTCTTCTAAGGATGGAAGACTTCTCTCCTTTCTGATTTTCCTAAGGCAAGCAGGTTTGGGTCAGCAGGAAGCCTGGCTGGGAAGTGGCTGAGCAGAGCGAGTATCCAATGATGAGGAAAGATGACAGAAATGTACATGCGGTTTCTTTCCATCATAAATGAATATATCAGCGGCTGCAATTACCAGGATCCCAAACCCTTATTTTTATACTTACTCATCAACTTCTAAATCATTTTCTTTTCAGTCCAACACTTCTTTCCTTGATTTTAATACAAAGGTGAGCTTAGGGAGAGTGCCTAGCCTGGGCACAAAAACAGAACTTTAAGATCTGCTGACTAAAACAAACTGAAAAATAAAATAAAATAAAATAAAATAAAAAAACAGAAAAACAGACTAAACTTATTGGATGACAGTGGAATGAATGCCTAGGACATGATCAATAATAGTAGGTGTGCAGTAAACCAACGTTTCATAAAGTAATATGCCAGGCACCATGCTAAGTGTTTTACATACATTCTCTCATTTCATTCTCAAGATATCCTGTATTTTATTATCTCCATTTTATAGATAAGGTAATTAAAACTCAAGAAAGTCAGGTACTCTGCCCAGAGTCACACAGCAAATTAAATGAAAGGAGCCATAACTGACTCCCCAGGACTAAATGACTTCAAAACTCTCTGGATCTTGGTAACCTCCTGTCCTACCAATGGCCTTTCTTGTTGTTCCTCAAACACATCTAGCTCGTTTGTACCTCTGGACCTTTCTGTTTCTTGTTTCCCCCATCACATCTCATGGTTTTCTACGTTAGATCATTCAAGTCTCTGCTAACATGTCTTCACTTCAGAAAGGCTTTTCTTTTCTTGATCATTCCCAACAAATCCTGTTCCCTCCCCTTGCTTTTTTTTTTTTTTAATTTATGGCACTAGCATTATACTATTAGTTAATTTGTTTATTTACTATCAGCCTTACCCACTAGAATGAAAGATCAAAGAACAAAAAGAACTTTGGTTTGGTCACAACTGTATCCCCACCACTCAGAACAGTGACTAGTACATTGCAGGTACTGAACAAATATTCAACCAGCGAATTCCATATGCTCAAAATCACAGAGCTCTAGAATATTAGTGTAAAAATATAGTTGTTACACAGTATAAGGAGCACATGCTTTGAGATCAGGGAGATACGGGTTCAAGTGTCTTGACTATGACCATGTGACTTTGGACAAGTCTCTAAACTTCTTTATTCTTATCATATGTAAAATCGGCATAAAAATATAAGTCCATTAATTTATTATAAAGATTAAATGTGCTAAACACATGAAATGCCTTGCAGAAACTATAAAGTGTTATGTAAGTGTTTATGATGATAATGGGGAAGTTTCAAGACAACTTAATCAAGCCTTTCTCTTTAGAGATCACTCAAGGCCTGAAAAAGTAACATGAACTGTCTAATGTCCCACAGTGACTTAGAACCAAACCAGGCAACCATGCTGTGACACTGGCCATTATCCTCCACAAATTACTTGGCCTCTGGTACTGCTCTTTCTCTTGATTCTTCTTTTACTACACTGGCTATTCCTTTGATCTTCTCAGCCTCCACAGGGCTCCAATGTCAAATCTCTGCTCTATCTACACACATTTCTTAGGTGATCACAGCTACTTTATGGCTTCACATATGCTAATGACTCCCAGATTTATATTTCTGACCTGAACTTCTCTGAATTCCAAGACTTGTAAAGCCAACTGCCTACATGATTGTCTAATAACCATCTAATATGTAGTAAATACATCTAAAACCAAACACCTGATCCCTTCCTACAAATGTGCTCTTCTCAGTATTTCCCACCCATAAAAATGGCAACTCCAATATAGTTGCTCAAAGCAAAAAACTTCCCTTGACTACTTTCTTACTCTCACAGTCCTCATCCAACCGATCAGCAAATTCTGTCAGCTCTACTTTCAAATGATTCCAACAATTTCTTACCACCTCTACTGCTAACACACTGGCTCAAACTTTCATTATCTAATTCCCTAACTCTTGTTAACAGCTTCCTAGCTGATATCACTGCTTCTGATACCCCTTGCCATCCATCCATCCATCCCCTGACCCCTTCTCCTCAGAAGCCAAAATGAATCTTTAGATTCAGTTCAGATCATGTCACTCCACTTGGTTCAATATCCTGCGATGGCTTCTCATCTCACTCAGAATAAAATAAAAAGTCAACATCATGGCCTACAAGACACTGTAATCTGGCTCTCTTTGAAATGTCTGTCTTACCCCCTACCACTGTCCTCTTCATTACACTTCAGCCACACTGCAATAAAACTAAATTTTAACACCAACATTCATGTTGTTTAGAAACCACTCTGAGGTGGCCAAAAACCACAGACCAAGAAGAACATGCAAGCCTCAGATTCCTTTTTTCTTTTTAATATTTACTTACTTTTGAGAGAGAGAGAGAGAGAAGAGGCAGGGGATAGATATAGGGAGCGGAATCCTAAGCAGGCTTTGCACTATCATTGCAGAGCCTGATGTGGGGCTCGATCTCACCAACTGTGGGATCATGACCCAAGACTGAGTCACCGAAGGCCTCAGATTCCTTAATGTAAACAGCAAGGACATTCTTTATTCTTTCCCTTCTTGTTGTTCACTGATGAGCCTAGCACAATCCCATCTCAGGAATTTAGGATTTATAGCTCTCTCTGCCCATCTGCTGTTGAATTATTAATATGACTTGTTTCCTCATTTTGTTAAGCTCTCCACTGAAATTTCACCTCACGAGAAAGACCTAGGCTAACCAATCATATCTAAAATAGTCCCCTCTCTTTCAATAACTCCCTTTGCCCATATATTACCTAATTTTTCCTGTCTCTGCTCAGTAGAGTGTAACTGAAAGCTTTAATTTATTCACTGCTATATCCACAGTGTCAAGATCAAATTTTAAGTGCTCTATAATCAATACTAGTAATCAATCCAGGCATTAACTATGCTTTAGTTAGTATCTTATATCGTCTGGTCTGGCCCTAAGAAATTATTTTTAAAATTTCTCTTTTTTGGATTGCCTTCCTAAGGATTCTCAGTGCTAGAAATAACTAAAAAAAGGAAAGAATAAAACATTTTTAAAAAATGGGGCACCTGGGTGGGTCAGTGGGTTAAGCATCTGACTTCAGTTCAGCTCATGATCTCACAGTTCATGAGTTCTAGCCCCACATTGGGCTCTGTGCTGAGAGCTCAGAGCCTGGAGCCTGCTTCGAATTCTGTGTCTCCTTCTCTCTCTGCCCCTCCCCTGCTCACGTTTATTCATTCTCATTCTCTCTCTCTCTCAAAAATGAATGTGGAAGATGTGGAGAAACTGGAACCTTTTTTTTTTTTTAATATTTAAGTAATCTCTACACCCAACTTGAGGCTCAAACTCATGACCCCAAGATCAAGAGGTGCACGCTCCACTGACTAAATCAAGTATCCCAGAAATTAAAACCTTTATATACTGTTGGTGAGAATGTAGAATGGAGTTTGAGTTCCTCAAAAGGTTAAACATAAAGTTAGCACATGATCTAGCAATTCCACACCTAGAATGCATTTTCCTCCACTTGAGAAATGAAAACATATATCCACACAAAAACTTATATATGACTATTCAGAGCAACATTAGTCATAATAGCTAAAGAGTAGAAACCACCCAAATGTCTATTAATGATATGATAACTAGATTAATAAATGTATTATATCCATAAACAGGAACATTAGGAAATGAAAAGGAATCAACTATTGATACATGCTACAACATAGATGAACCTTGAAAACATTACACTAAATGAAAGAAGCCCAGGGGCGCATGGGTGGCTCAGCTGGTTGAGTGTCTGACTCTTGGTTTCAGCTCAGGTCTTGATCTTGCAGTTCTTGGGACTGAGCGCTGCACTGGGCTCTGTGCTGACAGCACAAGCCTGCTTGGGATTCTCTCTCTTCTTCTTTCTCTGCCCTTCCCCTGCACATGCTTGTGTGTGCACATACTCTCTCTCACTCGCTCTCAAAAATAAATAAACATTTTCTTAAGTGTTTGGGGGCACCTGGGTGGCTTAGTTGGTTACCGTCTGACTTTAGCTCAGGTCTTAATGTCATAGTTTCTGAATTCGAGCCCCGCATCAGGCTCTGTGCTGACAGCTCAGAGTCTGGAGCCTGCTTGGGATTCTGTGTCTCCCTCTCTCTGCTCTACCCCCACTTGCACTATGTGTCTCTGTCTCTCAAAAATTAATAAATGTTAAAAAAATTTTTTAATAAAAAATAAAGTCCTGATGAGTGGATCAAGAAGATGTGGTGTGTATATATATATATATATATATATATATATATACATACATACAATGGAGTATTACATGGCAATGAGAAAGAATGAAATATGGCCATTTGTAGGAAAGTGGATGGACCTCAAGGGTGTCATGCTAAGCGAAATAAGTCAGGCAGAGAAAGACAGATACCATATGTTTGCACTTATAGGTCTAACAGAAGAACAGGAGAAACCTAATGGAGGACTAGGGGGAGGAGAAGAGGGAAAGAGAGTTGGGGAGAGAGAGGGATGCAAAACTTAAGAGACTACTGAATACTGAAAACGAACTGAGGGCTGAAGGGGGTGGGGGGGAAAGAGGTGGAGGTGATGGAGGAGGGCACTTGTGGGGAAGAGCACTGGGTGTTGTATGGAAACTAATTTGACAATAAACTACTTTAAAAAATTTTTTAAAAATAAAGTGTTTAGGACTGGGGCACCTGGGGGATTCAGTCAGTTAAGAATTTGACTTCAACTCGGGTCATGATCTCATGGGTCATGAGTTCGAGCCCCACATCAGACTCTATGCTGATAGCTAAGAGCTTGGAGCCTGCTTTAGTTTCTGTGTGTGTGTCTCTGCCCCTCCCCCACTCATGTTCTCTCTCTCTCTCTCTCTCTCTCTCTCTCTCTCTGTCTCTGTCTCTGTCTCTCTCTCAAAACTGAATAAACATTAAAAAAATTTATGTTTTAGGATTAACTGTTTAATGGGTATGTGACTTCTTTAAAATACATACATACATATATATACGTACATAGAGGCACCTGGATGGCTCAGTTGGTTAGGCATCCAGCTCTAGATTTCAGCTCAGGTCATGAACTCACAATTCCTGAGTTAAAGCCCCACACTGGGCTCCATGCTGACAGTGTGGAACCTGCTTGGGATTCTCTCTCTCTCTCTCTCTCTCTCTCTCTCTCTCTCTCTGTGTGTGTTCCTCCCCAGCTCTCTCTCTTTCTAAGCAAATAAACTTAAAAACAAAATAGACTAGTGGTTGCCTAGGGCTGGTGGATATGAAAGTAGTATGAGGTGATCGCTAAAGGGTATATATTTCTCTTTGGGGTAAGAACATGAAAATTAATTATGATTAAGCACAGAATTATCATAAGATCCAGCAATTCCATTTAAGGGTATATACTCAGAAGAATCAAAAGTAGGGTCTTGAAGAGATATTTGTACACCAGTGTTCACAGCAGCATTATAAACAATAGCTGAAATGTGGAAGCAACCCAAATACCCACCAAAACATGAATAGATAAAAGCAAAATGTGGTGTTTATATACAATGAAATATTATTCAGCCTTAAAAAGGAAGGAAATTCTGACATATCTTACAAACACACACGAACCTTGAGGATGTTATAAGTAAACTAAGCCAGTCACAGAAAGACAAATACTGTATGGTTCCACTTATATGAGGTACTTACAGTAGTCAAAATCATTGACAGAAAGTATAATAGTGGTTGCCAGGGGCTGGCGGGACGGGCAATGGGGAGTTGTTCAATAAGTATAGAGTTTCAGTCTTGCAAGACAGAAGGAGTTCTGGAGATGGACAGTGGGAAGGTTGCATAAGAATATGAATATACTTAATATCACTTGTTGGTTGTACACTTAAAAATGATTATGACGGTAATGTATTATATGTATTTTTTATCACAATTTACTTACTTACAAATAGGTAAGCTGGGCATTACTTGAGGTAAAATGATAATAGTAGCTAATGTTTACCAAGTGCTTACAATGAGTAAGCACATTATCTCACCCACTCTGACCATAATCCTATAAAGTAGGGACTATTATGATTTCTCACCAATGAGATGTCTGAACCTAGTAAGATCAAGTCAGTTGTTCAAGATGACATAGATAGTAACGAAAACAAATTCAAATTCAGGCAGTCTGACTCCAGAGCCAAGGACCTTAACTGCTGTACTAAAACATAAAATACTACATAAAATACCGCAGATAGAAGTTCACAAAGATAACTATTCCAGCCAGTCCTGACAACCTAAACTATCAACTGAAGAGACCCACAGTAGAAGCAGACATACCATACAACCAATAATAGCAGATCAAAAGCATTGTGGAAACATCAAGATTGTTCTTATAAAAAATGTACACACATAAATTTAGTGGGCCACACAGTCTCTCTCTTTGGAACCATGCCCCAAACCAGCCCATAAAAGAAAGAGCAAAATAATGGTATTTCTAGATCACAGGTGGGACGGGGACACACACACACAACACACACACACACACACACACACACACACACACAGCTACTAAGACCTCAGCCTTCAGTATCCCAAATTCAGAACTGTCTCCACCCTCACCCCCTAAGATTCACGAGTCACCCTCTTCCTTTGCTGGCACATGGAAATTCTGAGTAGTTCTGATATTTGCTCTAGGCAAAAGACTCTCCCCTTTACCCCAGGGCTTTGCAGAACAAACATCACTCTCTGTATCTTCACCAGACAAGTAAGTGCTAGAATTTAATCCATGTGCAATACTAAGCAGATTTCCCATTACTACTTAAATTCTTTATTCCCTCATACCTCATAGTTTATGAGGTTTATTTATATGAAAGGCAGAAACTTAAAAAAAAAAAAAAAGTACAATAAGCCAAATAAAAGTGCCAAAAGCAGGAATGGGGGGCTAAGGAGGAACCTGAGCATTGAAGAGGCACAAGGAACTAACGTTCTGTATAACCAGTCCCTATTATTCAAGGAACGACAGTGAAGGCTCCTCAGCACAAGTACCTTTCTCTCCTGTAGCTTCTATCAAATAAGCATATTATATAATAAATATAACTGTTAGCTACATTTGTTAAACCCCAGGTCACATTTCTTAGTTCTCCATATTTCTTTGTAAAATGTTTTTAGTCTTTCCGGGAATGTTAATCCTTTCCTTAAAAGGAAATCCTGATTACACAGGGGCCTGGGTGCTCAGTCCTTAAAGCATCTGACTTCAACTCAGGTTATGATCTCAGGTTTGTGAGTTTGAGTCCCACATTGGGTGAGCTCGAGCCCTGCTTCAGGTGAGCTTGTGCCCCACTCTGGGTGAGCCCCACTTCTTTCTCTCTCTCTGTCTCTGTCTCTGTCTCTGTCCCTTGCTCACTTGCACCCTCTCTCTCAAAAATAAAAAAAGAAGAGCAACAGGCTTACATTCAACCAAACTTAACCTACTATGTGTCTGATTTAGATTTTTTTCAAAGGCTTCTCATTAATTATCAAAAAGAGTTCTTTGACGAAAGCATTATTGGATGCCACCCTTTCTCTTTTTATTTAAACCACCAAGTGAACTAAGAATCATACAATTAAAATAACCTACAAACATCTTACAACTAAAAAGCAAAGGGGAAAAAAATAGAGCAGCCAGGATTCAAACTCGAACCTTTGCTCTCGTCTCTCTGAATCTTGATTTCTTCATCTACAAAATGGAAATATTATCATCCATGCTCAAAGGTTGATTGTAGGGAAACAAGTGTTGGCAAGGATATGGAGAAAAAGGAACACTTATGCACTATTGGTGGGAATGTAAACTGGTGCAGCCTCTGTGGATAACAGTACAGAGGTTCCTCAAAAAATTAAAAACAGAATTACCATATGATCCAGTAATTACACTACTGGGCATTTACCCAAAGAAGACAAAGATACTAATTCAAAAAGATATGCACCCCTATGTTTATTGTAGCATTACTTACAATAAATAGCCAAATTATGGAAGCAGCTGAAGTGTCCATCAATAGATGAATGGATAAAGAAGATGTAGTATATATATATATACACACACACACACAACAGAATATTACTCAGCCATAAAAAAAGAATGAAATCTTGCCACTTGCAACAACATGGATAGATCTAGAGGGTATAATGCTAAGTGAAAGAAGTCAGAGAAAGATCAATACCACAGGATTTCATTCATATGCTGAATTTAGGAAACAAAACAAAGAAAAAAGGAGACAAACCAAAAAACTACTCTTAACTATAAAGAACAAACCGATGGTTACCAGAGGGGAGGTGGGTAGGGGGATGGGTGAAATATGTGAAGGAAATTAACAGTACACTTACCATAAGCACCAAGTAAGGGACAGAATGGCTGAATCACTATATTGTACACCTAAAACCAATATAACACTGTATTTAATTCTACTGGAATTAAAAAAAAAAAAGTTTGAGATAGGAATTACTACATGCAAAGCACTCAGATCAGTACCTGCTCCTCAATAAACATAGTTCTTTTCCTTTTTTCCTTTCATGCTTTAATTGTCTGGTATGTTGGCTTATTCCAAACAAATAGCAATTTTCAAAGTTGACTACGCTTTCTTTTTTCTTTTAACTTTAATGTTTATTCATTTTTGAGAGAGAGAGCGAGAGAGCGAGCAAGCACCAATGGGGGAGAGGCAGAGAGAAATGTAGAAACAGAAAATCTGAAGCAGGCTCCATGCTCTTCGCTGTAAGCACAGAGCCCGACGCAGGGCTCGAACCAACAAATTGTGAGATCATGACCTGAGCCAAAGTCAATGCTTAATCAACTGAACTACCCAGGCACCCCTTACTTTTTTTTTTTTATAAACTTTATTCACTTATTATTTCTGTAAGAGAGAGAAAGTGCATAAGCAAGGGAGGAACAGAGAGAGAAGGGGGGGGGGAGAGAGAGAGAGAGAGCACACACACGCGCAAGAGAGAGAAAATATGAAGCAGGCTCCAGGCTCTGAGCTGTCAGCATAGAGCCTGACGTGGGGCTCAAATTCACAAACCGTGAGATCATGACCTGAGTGAAATTGGACCTTAACCAACTGAGCCACCAAGGCACCCCTAAGATTTTACTTTTAAGTAATCTCTACACCCAACGTGGGGCTCAAACTCACAAACCGAAGATCAAGAGTCTCAAGCTCCACTGATTGAGCCAGCCAAGAGCCCCAGAGTTGACTTTTTCTAAGCTAGCTTATTAACTAGTTTGTCTTGGTCCCCACAGTGATAGTTCATCACATGATGTGACTCTGGGACACTCAGGAGCATTTCTGGCTCACCTGGCAAATGGGATGCGTGCAGCAGAGCACTTTATGCTCAGAGACTTGCATAAGGATTACTTCCTCTCCTCTATTCTCCCTTAGACAAACAGATGCACATGCAGGTGGAAAAAATTTTAAAGCCATAATTAACTTAATTAACATAGAGTGACAGAAATAGAAAAAGCCACAGTGTTCTGGCCAGGCAGTCGGCTTCAGGAGAAACAAAAACTCTCTGGCTGGCAAAGTAAGGGGAGTAATAAGCATCCCCTAGGGAGGAAAAGGAGTCACGGCCAGATGGCAGGAACTAGGGAATGTCTAAAATGGAAGGTCAGCACTATCCACCAGAGCCCTTATCCCCAATTCCCAGAATAGATTGATTAGGTGCCCTGATCTATCAAGCAAGAACTTGCACCAGACAAAAGTCTGATTATGAGCTCCTTAAGGGCTAAAACTATAACTTAAATTGAGATCCCTGGGGCACAGAACAGTACAGATAGGCATTCATATTTGTTGAAATATAAATGAATGGTTAAGCGAATAAAGTCAGATTGAAAGGTTTTCTCCATCGTTTCCACATTGTACTAGTACTACACAAGGAGGGTTCCTATCACCGTAGTCATTCAATCCATAACTAGGCTTTATTATATGTTTTGTTTTTGTCTGTATGTTTTATACGTTTATATTTTCCAGCTTTACTGAGATACAATTGACATATAACATGATATAATTTTAAGGTGTACAACACATTGATTTGATACACTTAATATACTGCAATGTTTACTACCATACCATTAGCTAACACCTTCATCACATAAGTACCATTTTTTTTTTGTGGTGAGAACATTTAAGACCTACCCTCTTAACTTCCAAATACATAATATAGTATTGTTAACTATATTTACAATGCTGTGTATTAGATCCCCACAACTTACTCATGTTCTCACTGGAAGTCTGTATGTTGTTATATCTTCATTTTTAAAAAAACTAGTAACCTAAGTTCTAATACAGTGGTAACTGGGTTTTGGTTTTTTTGTGTTTGTTGTGTTGTGTTGTGAGAGAGAGACAGACAGAGAGACAGAGAGAATATGTTACGCAGGGCGTGGAATCCAATGCAGGCTCAATCTCATGACCCCGAGATCAAGACCTGAGCCAAAATCAAGAGTCGGCTGCATAACCAACTGAGCCACCTAGGTGCCCCAATTATTTTTTAACTAATTAATTTTTTTTTTTTTAGTAATCTGTATACCCAATGTCAGGCTCAAACTCATGACCCCAAGATCAAGAGTCACAGGCTCCACTGACTGAGCCAGTCAGGAGTGGTAATTCTTTTAAGCTAGCAAATGTAACAACCAGGGATAGCGACACATCTTTTAAGATTAAGATTCTTAAAAGCCTTAGCCTTTTCTTGATTTCCTCTCTCCACTCCCAGAAATGCCTAATCTACTTCTTTCTTTGGCTTCCACTCTACCCCAGATATATCTGACCTATTCCTAGTTAGAACCCTAGATATATCCCTATCATAGCACCTATTATACTTAATTTTATTAGCCTATTATCCTTATTTACGTATTTGTCTTGGTGATTTGCCCCTCCAGATCCGTGCTTTTCAATACAGTAGCCACTAACCAGACGTAGCTATTTAAAGTCAAATAAGTTACTTAAAACTAAATAAAATTTAAAATTCAGTTCATCTGTCTCACTAGCCACCTCTCAAATACTCAAGGGCCACATGTGGCTGGCTGGTGACTATCTTATTGGATAACACAGATATAAAACATTTCCATTATTGCAGAAAGTTCTACTGGACAGTACTGTGTCTAGATCATGTATGTTCCCCGAGGCACACATAGTCTAGCAGGCAGTCTGGCAGGAGTTATGCCTAATTCACTGTGGTAACCCAGCCCTTGGTAAATTCCTAGTAAAAGTCTCATAGGAACAACTAACAGCTTGTTTTACCTTTCTTATTATTACACACTGCCAGGGCCTTGGTTTCATTCAGTTCAATGTCCCCCATAAGCTAGAATCATACCAACTTGTGGGAAAAGGTAGGAACAGGAGTAATCAGAAGCCTAAGTTTGGTCTGTCTCCTCAAACCAAAACTCCACTACTTAATGTGAGACTTCGTGAAAAATAGGGCTTATTTCTTGTTTCTGTTTTGGCATATAATTAAACTCCAGGTAATTCTAAAAGGAATTTTTCTTCAAATACTGGAACAATTGATTAACTCAGCAGACATAAAAACAAGGAGACACTTTTTGAAATTTATCACATTTCTTGGCCATGAATGAATATACCCTTAGTACCCTCTTTATGTAAACACATAGTCTAGTCTCAGTCTCCCTCTCTCTCCCTCTCTCTCTCTCTCTATATATATATATAGATAGATAGATAGATAGACAGACAGACAGTCATTTGGCACACATTTTCTGAGACCTTATTAAGGGCTCTGAGCTAAAAAAGAGATATAAATTCTAGTGGCAGATAGAAACAAATTAAAACAATACAAAGTGGTAAGTGCTCTATAAGGGGAAGTACCAGAAACAACGAAGAGCAGAAAGGAAAGGCTGAAAACCCAACGGTGAAATGTGATACAGGATGGGGGAACTATGGGGAGGCAGCTCAAAACTAAGCCCAAGGTAAGTTTTAACGGGTAATTAAGAGGCTGGGAGATGGGGAAAAAAAAAGGTGGAAGGTGTCACATACAGAGACAATGACACTGAAGAAGGTACAGGCAGGCATGTGACTTAGACAGTAAATGTCAAGTAGTTCAATCTGGCTGGTGCAACATGAAAAAGAAGTAAGATTTCAGGCTAATAAGGCAGGTAAAGGCCAAATCATTAAAAACCTATGCACGATAAACTAACCTGTAAGGTTTTTAAAGTAGAAAAAAGGAGTGCAATCTATATTCAACAAAGCTCACAGAGAAGCAACATGGAAGATGATTTGGAGGAGGTAGGACAGAGGCAGGGAAGTTGCTGCAAAACCTGACGAGATGGTGTATTTTACCACCACCACCACCAACATGAAAAAAAACTGAGGGGGAAAAAAGTGATAAGGGCCATCCGATGCAAACAGTTTTTTTTTATTTTTTTAATGTTTTTATTTATTATTGAGATAGAAACAGAGCATGAGTGGGGGAGGGGCAGAGGGTGACACAGAATCTGAAGCAGGCTCCAGGCTCTGAGCTGTCCGCACAGAGCCCGATGCAGGACTCGAACCCACGAACCATGAGATCATGACCTGAGCTAAAGTTGACTGCTTAACTGACTGAGCCACCCAGGCACCCCTGATGCAAATAGTTTTAAACACAACCTATTTTAAGTGGGTCTCTCTTCATTAGTCTATGCCTCTCAAAGCTGTAACACCATGATTCAATTATATAGCACAACTACAAAAGCAACTGTTAAAGTCAATTAAATAAACTAAAAAAAATTATACTGCACTCTTACTCAACAGCCATTCTTCAAACTAAAGCTACACATTTTTCTCTATTCCACTGCATACTTCAGCCAGCTGAGCACATCTGTGCAGTGTGCAACAAGTGTAAACATTTAACAGGAGTTTAATAAAACATTTCCTATTCTTATTAGAGAAAAAAATTAGCAAATTCTAACATGGCAACATCAGGTTGCAAATTGACATTTTTAAATTAGTCTTTTTTTTTTTTTTTTTAATGAACATGCCAATTTTAAATCCCATCTGGTCGCCTGGTGCAGCTGTCCTGAATGAATACAGCATTTTCAGTTATTAGGCACTTGGCTAAAGCATTCAGAACTGCCATGTGCCACAGCCACAGCCACAAGTACAGTACTGAAAAAGTACCCACATACTCTTACTGGTATGAGAGAAAATCTTAGTTTATCCTGAAGTAGAGGGGACATATAGGAAAATGAAATAAACAAGCTCACAATGTTAACAAAGTATCTTTTTTCCCTTAAAAGGGAATGGAGACTGGGGGCCCTGGCTGGCTCAGGTGCTAGAGCATGTGACTCTTACTCATGAGCTTGAGCCCCACAATGGGTGTGGAGCCTACTTAAAAAAAAAAAAAAAAAGACAATGGACTCCTAACTTTGATCAGACAGTTCCTTTGCCTACAGAGTTTTACCTATCCTCTTGCCTTGTACCAACAAAATCTTAAGAATGTAAGAATAAAGGCTTTGTAATTAAACTAAAACCAGGTTTGATTCCACCTCTACCTCTTACAAACTATATGAATTTAACACAATTCTTGATCTTCCAGAAACCAATTTCCTCATATGGACAATGATAACATCTAACCTGGCAGAGTTGTGGTGAAGATGATAGAAAATGTACATAAAATATCTACAGAACATCTGGCTCTTATGGGCATTCAATAAAGGGTAGTAATTTGTATACTCTTCTTTGCACCTCACTATAATTTATATGTAACAGTGATTATGCATATACCTTAAAAGTTTACTATGAGGATTAAATGAATTAATACAGGTAAAGGGCTTAGAACAGTGCCTGGCACATAGTAAGCAACCATTAATTGCTGGCTGTTACTGCTGTTGTTACTATTATATACCATTATCATACCATGCTTCACACTGAATTGTAAATTCTTTATTCACTGTCTTTCGCCCTAGTACTTAGTAGAAAACCTCATACATAAGTTTCTGACAAGTTGAATAAACAATAGCTGAAGGCATGAACTGAAGAGATCACAGTTCTGTGACAAGAGGAAAACCGTTAAGAATTTATCACACAACTGTCACATAGTAGCCATTCAAGAAGAATGTTGTTGGGACCCCAGGGTGGCTCAATCACGTAAGGGTACAACTTGGGCTCAGGTCATGATCTCGCCGTTCATGAGTTCAAGCCCCGCATCAGGCTCTGTGCTGACAGTTCAGAGCCTGGAGCCTTCTTCAGATTCTGTGTCTCTCTCTGCCTCTCTCTCTCCCTCTCAAAAATAAACATTAAAATTTTTTTTCTTAAAAAGAAAAATACAGACCTAAACTTTACAACCAAAAATACTTATCACAGCTTTATTTATTAATATCAAAAAATGCAAAGTAGCCTAAATGTCTAAGAATAAGGTTACGATCAAATAATGCCACTTAATGCAATAGCTTCTGATATTTAAGGATCCCTGGGTGGCTCACTTGGTTGAGCATCCAACTTCAGCTCAGGTCATGACCTTGCAGTTTGCAAGTTCGACCCCAGAATCTGGCTCTGTGCTGACAGCTCAGAGCTTGAAGCCTGCTTCAGATTCTGTGTCCCCCTCTCTGTCCTTACCCTGCTCATACTCTCTCTAAAAAATAAACATTAAAAAATTTTTAAAAACCAAACTGATATTTAACAAAAGATTTTAATGGCACTTGAAAATGAAACCAATTTGACAATAAACTATTAAAAAAAAAAAGAAAATGCTATGACTTAATATTAAATTAAAAGCACTCTGGGGTGCCCGGGTAGCTCAGTCTGTTGAGCATCCAACTTCAGCTCAAGTTATGATCCCGCAGTCCATGAGTTCAAGTCCCACATCAGGCTCTGTGCTAGAATCTGCTTCATATTCTGTGTCTCCCTCTCTCTTGGCCCCTCCACAACCAACCCTCTGTCCCTCTCTTTCAAAAATAAACATTTAAAAAAAATTTTTAAAGCACTCCACGAAACTGTTTCTATAGTATGATCTTTATCTAAAATTAGTAGGAGGGATGCCTGGCTGGCTCAGTCACAGGACCATGCAACCCTTGATCTCTGGGTCACAAGTTCAAGTCCCACAATGGGTGCAAAGATTACTTTCATAAATAATAAAGTTTAAAATAAGTAAATGGGGGGAAACTTAAAAAAATGCTGAAACTTTTAAAAGTTAATCTCTGCCTGGTAGAATACAGAATGGATAGGATATAGAGATTTGTCAAGATAGGGTAGAGAGAGAAATTTTCCATAACAGGCATTTAAAAAAAAAACCACAGGGTAGAGGAGATTTACAGAAGAAAAATGAGGATGTTAAATGCCATCAGAACTAATCAAAATCTTTGGAATCTCTGTTAGGTGAGAAGGATATAAAAGGTGTATTATTTTTATACAAAAGGATTACGTTAATCCTAGTGAGAACTGATACAACTACAAGGGTGAAACATAACAGGACAGCAATAAAGAGGAAATCCAATCAGATTCCCAGGCAGTCACTTTCCTTCTGGAATGTCTGTCAGCAGCAAAGTCAAGTTCAACGAGTGAGGTAAGTGAAGTGAGGAATGAAGCCTGATGGGTGAAGATGGCAGAAATACAGCTAAAACCTAGTGCTAAAATCTGTGAGTTCCTTAAAAACAGAACCTGTCAATTACCATACGATGTGATAAAGACCATGATGGAAGGCAGCAGCAAGAATGTGGCACAATAGTATGCAGAAGGTCCAAAGCGGCTTCCTGCAAGAAGACTAATTTAAAAGAGAAGGGGGAGAAGGCCATTCTAAGTAAAGGGGGCCGCCCAGAGAAGAGAAACAATTTAACATGCCTGAGGAAAGGACATTCATTTCTGTGTTGCCAGAGTACAAAGTGCAGGCAGTGGTGGAAATATGTGGTTGCAGAAGTCATCAGGACCTGTCTCAGAGGACCTAAATCCTGGTCTGCTAGCCAAGCAGCTTCACATCAATCAATCAACAAGGGCACCAGCCCAAAAGAAGTTCACTCCAGCAAAAGACACTGGCGGTGTTGTGGTAAAGAGAAGTGAAATCAGGTAGCACAGAAGAAGAGCAACCAATCTAGTCTGGGGGCTCATAACGTTGAGACAAAGTTGAGAAGGTGCCAAATTTTAGTCATGGAGGAAAAATGGAGCTAAGGCAGCAACATGCAGGATGGTAGCACACTACTGATAGCCGGCGCCTGACACGAACCCTGCGAGTCAGGGAGCCAGTCCTCCCTGCAAGGCTTCCAAAGAGGAAGGACCATTCTCATCACCAGAGTGTAAGCTCCAAAGACCTCATCTGTCTTGTCCACTGCCATGTTTCCAATACCAAAAATATCACGCACAAAGAAGCTGCTCTATAAATACTTGTGGAAAAAAAGAGACAGGGGTGCTTGCTGTTATATCAAAAAGCAACGTAAATTCATAATAGCCAAAAGGGAGAAGCAACCTAAGCATTCACTGACAGATAAGTGGATAAAAAATAAGTATAGTATATACATACAATGAAAAATTATTCAACTTAAAAAAGGAAGGAAATTCTGACATATGCTACAACCTTGAAGACATTACGCTAAGTGAAAAAAGCAATCATAAAAGGACAAATGCTGTATGATTTCACTCCTATTGATGAGAGAAACAAAGGCAAGAGAAATGTAGCTTAAATTAAATCTCCTTACAGCTTGCGGCCCACTGACAGACACCTGAAACAGACAGTGGGGGACCTTCCTCAAGAACTCATGGCTGCCCGAGTGCTTTAATGTTTATGTTTTATTAAAGACTAAAAGTAACATTATCTTAACAGCAGATAGTCTGGCAAGGTCCTGAAAAATCTTGCTTCAAAATTCCTTAGAAGCTTACTTTATCTCTATCCCCTCTCCCTCCACAAACTTAAAAGTATGTCATCAGTCACTCCACAATCCCAGGCAGCTTTCTGCCAACAGGTCCTGTTCCCATACTATAATAAAATCACCTTTGTGCACCAAAAACATCTCAAGAATGCTTTCTTAGTTGTTTGCTCATGAACTGAACTCACAGTGACAGAAAGTTTGATAATGGCTGCTGGGGGCTGGAAGGAAAAGGAAACTGAGAGTTACTGTTTAATGATTCTAGAGTTTCAGTTGTGCAACATGAAAAAAAGTTCTGGAGATGGAAGGTGGGATGGTTGCACAACAATGTGAATAGACTTAATGTCACTGAACTATACATTTTTAAATGGTTAAAATAGCAAATTATATATATATTTTACTACAATTTTTTTAAATTACAAAACCCAGGGGCGCCTGGGCGGCTCAGTCAGTTAAGCATCCAACTCTTGGTTTCGGCTCAGGTCATCATCTCATGGTTTCGTGAGTCTGAGCCCCAAGTGGGGCTCTGTGCTGGCAGTGAATCTGCTTGGGATTCTCTCTCCCTCTCCCTCTCTGTCTTCCTCTTTCTGCCCCTCCCACACTCACACTCTTTCTCAAAAATAAATAAATACAAACTTTAAAAAAGTAAAATAGGGCACCTGGGTGGCTTAGTCAGTTGAGTGTCTGACTTCAGCTCAGGTCATGATCTTGTGGTTTGTGGGTTCAATCCCTGTGTTGGGCTCTGTGCTGACAGCTCGGAGCCTGGTGCCTGCTTCAGATTATTATGTGTCTCCCTCTCTCTCTCTCTCTCTGCCTAACCCTACTTGCACTCTCTCTCAAAAATAAACATTAAAATTTTTTTAATAAAACAAAATAAAATTGCAAACCCACCCAAAAAATGTTACTTAAAAAGGAAGCAACAGGGAAAACAAAAGAAATGTAAAAAAGATTAAAGTAGTACAAGTATAGGGGCACCTGGGTGGCTCAGCTGGTTGAATGTCTGACTCTTGATTTGGGTTCTGCTCATGATCTCATGTCTTTGTAAGACAGAGCCCTGCATCAGGCTCCGTACTGACGGCAGGGAGCCTGCTTTCTCTCTCTGCCCCTGTCCATCCCACACCCCCAAACTCGGTCACATGCATGATCTCTTTCCCTTAAAATAAGTAAATAAGCACTTAAAAATATATAAAGCAGTACGAGTATAACTAAAGACTAAGGCCAACCCTTAGAGGAGTTTGGAGCCAAAGGCAAATAGCAGTGTTTCCTCAATCTCTCCCTTCAACTGCCATCTGCATCCACATCCAATTTAGTAATTCTACATGCAGCTGAGTCCCTATTAAAACAAATACTAAGTGTGGAATCCCCAAGGAGTCACAAATGAGCAAATCCATGAGCAACCCGAGAGACACAGTATGAAACACCAGTCTCACTGACTTTACCTTTTGTTTACTTTTGTTGGTAACAGAAAACAAGGGTCATTTACTTGAACACCTAATACATGTGGAGCACTGTGGCTGCAGTTTTATGAATATTATCTCTAATCGTAACAGTAACTTGAAAATTAAATGTTAAAATTCTATTTTCATACTGAATTATCTAGGATGAGTTACCTCTCTATGCTACTATAGGGGTTTAGGCCCCCAACCTGCCCTGCCCTCCAGCTCCGCAGAAGCTTTAAGCTGGGAGTACCTAGACTAAGTAATTGCCAAATACTCTTCCGGGCAATCTCCAACGGCCAGAGATGCGGATGCTCTGGACACTGAGCCACTGGAGGAGGAAAAGAGGAGGGGCTCACCACAGGTCTTTGAGACCACAAACCGACCAAGCAGGAGAGAAATACAACTTTTGTAACAATGTTTCCTCCAGGCAGGCAAATGTGCCACTGGCAATGCCTAAAATATTACTGCGGCTTAACAAAAGCTTCAATAACTGATAAGTAGCCCTCCCTCCCTTTCCTACCCTAGATCAGCCCTATAAGTCATTACCAGCTCTCATCTCCTTCTGGCCCATTTGCCACAGGCTCTCCCACTCCCATCTGTGCCACTCCCAACATCAAGGTCAAGACTAATCTAAGAAAGCTCTTTTCTATTTCCATATCCTTTTCAATCCTGCTCATTCCTTTACCTACCTGTGCCAGGTGACAACTACTATCAAATAAACAAACTAACTGTAAAATTCTCAAGCTTTTTTTTTTTTTTAATATTTATTTTTGAGAGAGGGGAAGAGAGCATGAACACAGGAGGGGCACAGAGAGAGGGAGAAAGAGAGCACCTGAAGCAGGCTCTGTGCTGAGCCCAATGTGGGACTCGAACTCACGAACCATATCATAACCTGAGCCAAAGCCAGATGCTCAATTGACTGAGCACCCAGGCACCCCAGTTCTCAGACGTTTCTGAACACATTAAATCACTTACTCCTTGAAACAACTCAGAGAGATAGGTATTAGTAGTTCCACTTGGCCAAACTGATTCAGTTTAATCTAAATAAATACATACAAAATATCCACCAATGAAAGAGGCCACCTTTCATCTTTTTTTTTTTTTTTTAAGCCTTTCTTCAAAGCTTCTAGTAGCACTCCTCTCATGTCTCACTGGCCAGATTTTGGGCATATACCCACTCCTAAATCATTCACTGGCAAGGGGCATGGGATTACCATGACTAATTGACTTCGACTAATTCCCTGGAGTAGAATGGAAGCTGTCA
The DNA here is from genome assembly GCA_004023785.1 of Mungos mungo. Classification (NCBI taxonomy): domain Eukaryota; kingdom Metazoa; phylum Chordata; class Mammalia; order Carnivora; family Herpestidae; genus Mungos; species Mungos mungo. Next base: position 11,263 of record PISW01010149.1, on the reverse strand, counting down.
AACACACAACCACCACAGTGCCCATCACCTCTAGAACACAGACATGAAACAATGAGAGAAGCAGCTTGCCTCCATACTCCTTAGTATATTTCCTTCATGTCACAGTGACCCCAAAGACTGTGGGTAAGTGACCCCAAAGACTGTGGGTAAGAACTGTTGGCCTGGGGAAGAGCAAAGAAACACTCTACAGAGTTCAGAGTCTGTGGAGAGCATTCTGGAAGAAAATCTAGAGACCTTAGTTTTAGTAATAGTACTATGCTAATTCTAACCTTCCCTGCCTGTCTCCAACCTTCAGTTTCCTCTTCAGGATTAAGAGACCACTTAGATCAGTGTGTTTTCAAACTGGTCTTCAGAGAGCTAAAAGTTATGAAAAGGTGGCCAAGACCAGAAGTAAACAGAAGGGGGATACAAAGGAGTAGTGTTATAAGCTCCACTCCAATGAGAGAAGCTTTCCTTTCGTCTCCTCATGTAACATTTGATAGAAAAGGAGTTCTAGCACTTAAGAAAAAAAATTTTTTATCCACTACACTAGATGATCAATAATATCTTTTTCAGATAACATTCTATTCTCAATGAAACATATCAGCTGAACGATCCTCCATAACCACTTCATAGTTCAGTGAAGTTATGACCGACCTTCACATTGGTAAATCCAATGAAAATTGTCTTTATTTTTATTTGCTCTCTCAGCATCATTTAGCATTGCTGTTCATCTCCTCCTTACTGAATCCCTTGGCTTCTGAACATTACATTCTCCTAGCTTTCTCCCTGTCTCTCTGTCTGCCCCTTCTCTGCTCTCCAAGGTTATCCTCTTCCGCCCAGTGATTAGATGCTTAAGACTGTACCATTCCCTTTTCTTGCCTCCCTCTGTTCTCCCTCCCTAGGCAATCTAATCCATGTCCATGACTCCCTTACTTTATTTACCATCTAAATGCCAAAAACATGACCAATTTTTCTCTAGACTGTTACCTTTCTCAAAGCTCCTGGCATGCCTACCTGACTACTCAGCATCATCCTTTAGATGTCTTAAAGTCACCTCAAATTCAACATGTCCAAAACTGAATTCATAATATTCTATCCTAAACTGGTCCTTTCCAGTGTACCCATTTTAATGAAAGACACCACCATCTATCTCCAAATTATTAAGCCCGTAACTTGGAAATATCCTCATCACTTCCTTCTCCTTTATCCCCAATGTAATTTTTCACACAATCTATCAATTTCACCTACTAAACTCTCTTGCATTCCTCATCTCTACCTATCATCCTCTGCATCCAACCTACCATTTTGTGTCTCACATGGACTATATCTGTGCAACAGCAGCCTTCCATTGACTGGTATTACTCTAAATTTTTTTTTATGTTTTATTTATTTTTGAGAGAGAGAGAGAGAGACAGTGTGAGCAGGAAAGGGTTAGAGAGAGAGGGAGACACAGAATCTGAAGACAGTCTCCAGGCTCTGAGCTAGCTGTCAGCACAGAGCCTGATGCAGGGCTTGAACCCACGAACTGCAAGATCATAACCCAAGCTGAAGCCGGACACTCAACAGAGCCACCCAGGCGCCCCTGACTGGTATTACTTTATAATCATTTTGGCAATGGATTCTTAAAAATTACATCAAAAGCATGAACAACAACAACAAAAAAAAACTGGAACAAACTGGACTTCATCAAAATTTAAAATTTTGTGTATCAAAAGACACTATCAAGAAAGTGAAAAGACAACCTACAGTTGGGAGAAAATATTTGGAAATCATATATATAACAAAGCTCTGGTATCCAGACTATGGAAAAAATTCTTATCATTCAACAACCAAAAGGCAAACACCTAATTGAAAAATGAGCAAAGGGGGCACCTGGGTGGCTCAGTTGGTTCAGTGTCTGACTCTTCATTTCAGCTCAGATCATGATCCCAGGGTTGTGGTATTGAGCCCCGTACTCAGCATGGAGCCTGCTTTAGATTCTCTCTCTCTCTCTCTCTCTCTCTCTCTCTCTCTCTCTCCCTCCCTCCCTCTCTCTCTCTCTCTCTCTCTCTCCCTCCCTCCCTCCTTCTGCCCCTCACCCGAACTCATGCATGCCCACATGCAGACGCACTCTCCCTCCCTCTCTGAAAAAAATAAAAGGAATAAAAATAAAAAATAAAATTTTTTAAAAATTAAAATGGGCAAAAGATTTGAATAGATATTTTTCAAAAGATATACAAATGACCAACAAGCACATGGGAAGATGCTTAACATTTGTCCTTAGAGAAATGCAAATCAGAGCCATAATGAGATACCATATTTTACCCACTAATATGGCCATTTTGGAGGAGGGGGGAGGAGAATATAACAAGTATTGGGAATGACGTGAAAAAATCTGAACCCTCCTACATCACTGGTGGGAATGTAAAGTGGCACAGCTGTTATGCAAAACAGCCTGGCAGCTCCTCAACAACTTACACAATTATTGTATGACCCAGCAATTCCACTCTTAGGTATAGATCCAAAAGAAATGAAAAGAGGTACTCAGAAAACACATGTACCTACATGTTCATAGCATTGCTATTCACAAGGACCAAAAGGTAGAAACAATCCAAATGCCCACCATCACATGAACAGAGAAACAAACTGTGATCTATACAGAGTAATATTCAGCTATAAAAAGGAATGAAGTACTAATACATGCAACAATATGGATGAACCTCAAAAACATTATTCTAGGGGCACCTGGGCGACTCAGTTGGTTGAGCATTCAACTCCTGATTTCAGCTCAGGTCATGATCCTAGGGTCCTGGATTTGGGCCCCACATCAGGCTCAGCAATGAGCATGGCACCTGTTTAAGATTCTCTCCCCACCCCCCACCCCTCTGCACACACGTGCTCTAAAATTTAAAAAAAAAAAACAAACCAGAAAACATTATTCTAAGTGAAAGAAACCTGACATTAAAGTTCACGTACTGTATGATTTCATTTAAATGAAAATATCCAGAACAGGTAAATCCAATGAAACAAAAGTAGACTGGAGGGTTGCCACTGGATGGGGGTAGTGAAGAATGGAGAATGACCACTTAACATATGGGGTTTCCTTTTGGGATAATGGAAATGTTTTGGAATGAGATAGAGGTGGTTGCACAACATTGTAAATATACTAAATGTCACTGGATTTTCACTCTAACATGGTTAATTTCATGTTATGTGAATTTCACCTGAATCAATCAATTGGGTAAGAGAACTCTCTTATCACAAGCCCATCCCAAAAATTCAGTTATTGTCTTTTCTTTTCATGAACCAAACTGTAACAACAGACAACATATTTCTTGATTCTTATCAAGAAAGGAAACAAGAGCTCCAGGGAGTTGTCACAAATGAAAAGAACATAAAATCCTCAATAGCACTACTACAGCATTCAATAAGTCCAAATGGCTAGGTCTCACTTCAGGAAAGCCCAATGAAGGTACTTTTCCTAGGACACCTGTTGCTGGGATTCAAGAGGCATGTAGAGACAAAGGGAACACTTAAACTGAAAGAAGTTTTAAGTAGCTTTGAAAGACACACACACACACACACACAAAACATGGATATAAACAGCAAGTGTGAAAGGCTATCAACCTGCCATGTGCTAAAGACAAATGTAGCTTAGAGGTGTCTGGGCAGCTCGGTCAGTTAAGCATCTGACTCTTGATTTCAGCTGAGGTCATGATCTCCCAATTCATGAATTCAAGCCCTGCATCGGGCTCTGTGCTGACAGCACAGGGCCTGCCTGGGATTCTCTCTCTCCCTCTCTCTCTACTCCTCCCCTTCTCGCACTCTATCAAAATAAATAAATAAACATTAAAAAATGTAGCTTAATCAAAGAAAATCTGAGCGAAGTATGTATTTATTAAAATGGCCAAAATAAAATAGAGTGATACGACTAAACACTGGCAAGGACGCAGAGAAACTGGATTTCTTATATACACTGATGTATAAGGTACAGCCACCCTAAAAAAAGTTTGGCAATTTCTTATAAAACTAAAATGGACTTACTATATAACCTAGCAATTGCACTGTTGGGCATTTATGCCAGAGAAATAAAAACACAAAAACCTGTACACAAATGCTCATAAGGGCTTTCTTTGTAATAGCAAAAACCTGGAAGCAACCCAAATGTCCTTCAACAGATGAATGGCTAAATCAACTCTGGTACATCCACATGACGGAATTCTATCCAGCAACAAAAGAGAACAAAATAAAGATAGATGCAATAATCCAGATGAATCTCAAGGGCATTATGTGTGGTGAAGTCAACCTCAAAAGGTTACATCCCATATGATTCCATTTATGTATCACTCAAAATGACAAAAGTATACAGATGGAGAACAGATTAGTGCTTGTCAGGGGACAATGATAAGAATGGGCTGAGGAAGAAAGGGAAGTGTATGCACAAATATAAACAGTACAAGGGAGTTTCTCTGTGGTGATGGAACCACTTCTGTATCTTCATTGCTGTGGCAGCTACACAAATAAACATGGTATAAAATTGCACAAAGCTCTACACACACACGTAAAAAATGGTGAAAAATGAATGAAAAAGGTTTGCAATCTAGTTAACATAATGTACCAAGATCAATTATGTGGTCTTGATGCTGTTACATGATATAAGATGTGACCACTGGGGAAAGTTGGAAGGATACACAGGACTTTATGTCTATTTGTGCAATTTCCTGTGAATATACAATTATTTCAAAATTTTAAAAATGGTTTTTTTTAAAGCAATATGATTCACCAAACATTAATTGAATATCTGTAACGTGTCAGGTTCTGTGTAAGGTATTACATTCTATAACAAAATGTTATTTATCAAAAAATTATATAGTATGGAGGCACCTGGGTGACTCAGTCAGTTAAACGTCCAACTCTTGATTTAGGCTCAAGTCATGATCTCATGGTTTGTGGGACTGAGCCCTGCACTGGGCTCTGCACTTACAGCACAGATTCTGCTCAGGATTCTCTCTCCCTCTTTCTCTGCCCCTCCCCCATTACCCCCCTCAAAAAATAAATAAACATTTTTTTAAAATTATATAGTACAATGTTATCTAAATCCAAAACTTTTCCCATTTTTATAGCCCTGACTTAACCACCTTAAAAATTAAGACACGTTTTCCTGAGACTAATCTATTTACTATTTTCTCTAATACAGCAACTATTACAACATTAATTTACTGTTAAAGTACTTAAGAAATACATTATTACTACTGTATGCCAAAGCACATTTTTTATACCATTAACAAGTATATCAGGAGCTCAGAATATATCACTAGATCTCCTTTTTCAAACAAACAAGAAAAAAGCCTGGGAGGTGTAGAAATATGTGAGCTGGAGAGAAAAAAAAGTTGTTTAGGAAGTAAAAAAAACTGAAAGAGTAAATACATTTGAACATATACTAGGATAGGAGGAAAAAGTAGCTTCTTGGGAGTATATCTATCCTAAGAAATGGGCAAGAGCACAAAGGGGGGCCACGGCAGAAGATATAACTGGTATTAAAAAAAAAAAAGAGAGAGGCATCTGAGTCCCTAGGAGAGGCAACAGAGTAAAATCTAACAATGCGGCAATGTTTGGATGGTCTGGGATCCTACCTTAAGTTCCCATTCCACCCAAACAGATCTACCTGCTGGACTTCCAACATATGTGTTGCTCTGCTGGAAAGTCTTTCCTGGTTATACAAGGTAAAAGTCATCTCTGAGCTCCTACTACCACAAAATAAGGACTACCTCTGGGAACTTACCATATACTACTACAAACTATAGTTTGTAGTACATTTTTCTCCATTTCCCATATGAGTAAGACCTTACAGAAAAGCAACGCATTAACATGGAATAAAACGTGTAAATCAAGAGCATTTGGTTCAGGTTTCAGACCAATATGGCTTTGTCCATGCTATTCCCTATGCCTGAATGATAAACTCGTAAATGTTAAACTGCCTTCCCAGAGGAAATGTCATATTTTCTCCTTTTAAGTCATCCTTCTCTCCTAGGCTTCCAGGAAATTCAGAGGTAAACTTGTAACTCACCTACAGCAAGTGGGAAGACCCATATTTTATTCTATTAGTACTGAATAATTTTCTTTTTAATAGTATTTTATTAAGTTTCTATTGTAAACTACCCTAAATTCTTTGTGGAATAAATACACTAAAGACCACACGAATTGGTAAACCCTACTATATCCTTATAAATGTATTAAAATTACAGCATATAGGACTGTAAATGGCATTCACTTAAAAAAAAAATCACTTAAAAAATCCATAAACCAAAATACTTCTCAGTCCTCCTCCCATTACTGAAATGACTTTATTTTTATATCTGCATCATTTAACTAAGGGAGAAAAAGTGACATTTCACTCGTTTTGGATAATAAAAAAACTTTTGGATAATTTAAGTATCCCCTTATCCTATATGATTCTTGTTCTTGAGGTATAACGCTACAATCTTAGGAAGGATTGTGATTCAAAGCATTGTGTAGGGGAATATTTACAACTATATAACCTCTTTTTTTTTTTTTTTAAGATTTTCTTTTTAAATAATCTTGACACCCACCATGGCACTCAAACTTACCACCCTGAGATCAAGAGTTGCATGACCAGGGTGCCTGGGTGGCTCAGTCAGTTGGGCACTCAACTCTTGATCTCAGCTCAGGTCTTGATCTCAGGGTCATGAGTTCAGGCCCCACAATAGGCTCCACACTGGGAGTGAAGCCTACTTTTTCAAACATAAAAAGGAACCATGTCTCTGACCCTTATAATAAATGGGAGTAATACGCTGATGGGCTCTTTTCGAGATTATAAAAGACAACATATGCAAATCACCAAGCAGGTCTTCAGTAATTTGTATCATTTGATTCAGACTTTAGTCTACAATTCAGATGTCTTGCTTCAAGGTGAAAGTATTTTCCATCATAGAACGAAGTCTACAATGTTAGTTAGACTTTTTCCATTTGATTTCTTGCTTAATCTGGTTTCAACCTTTAAAACGCAATAAACAACTAAAGATTACCTACTAATAGGGTAGTCTGCCAAACATGGCAAAACATTCCGTGGGCACCAGTGAAGCATATTTAGCAAGGAAATAACTCATAAGGGACCCAGGGAGGGAGCATTTACTAAGCTATTCAATGGGATATCACCATACTATACACTATCCTTGTGACCAGAATTTCCAATACCACTATTCTCTACATTCTTCATTATTTAATACTGATGTGATAGATTGGTGTAATCAATGAAACTGTGCCAAGACAAGACTCGCAGGTGGCCTTTCAAGATATTCCAGACCACTTCATCCCTATCAGGTATTTACTTGTTCATCTTTCTCATTCACCTACACCAAACCACACAAACATTCCTAGCATATTCTCTGGAAGGCTCAATCACTCTATTTTCCATCAAAACACAACCGACAAGGGTCAGTTCTCTTACCTGTTAACTGAAAACCTAACCACTGAAGACAACACTACTTATGTAATAGCTATCCTAGTAGGTAGAACTACTAGCTTAAGTGTGGCTTAGAGATAATTTATGTAGAATGCCTACATAATGTGCAGCCTAAAGTATACAATAAATGGTAGCTGCTATTATCATTAATAACTATTCATGAATGCCCACTATTCTACCAACGTCGTGCTCAGCACGAGGGGGAACAATAGGTATAGACGCAGTCTCACTCGTAGAGAGTACACAATCTAGTTGAGAGAAAACAAGGTAACTGTTACACACAATTATATAATTAAATGCTGAATTGTGTGCCATTAACAAAGTGCTGAAGGAGACTAGGAAGCTTTTCCTTCCACTAACTCACAAAAACTCTTAGGCAGAACAGAAATTATCATTCTCATTTTATAGAAAAGGAACTGAGACCAAGACAGATAATAAAAAAAGTAAATGTTTATAGAGATCAATCATTTATGCATTTAACAAATTCTAGGCCATGCACTATGCTAGATGCAGAAGAGAAACAGCTCAGTGAGGATTCATTCCATTGCAGATGACAGAAAACTTACTCAAAACTAGTTTAAATGAAAGGTCTAATTATTGGTTCAATTAACTGAAGCCCAGCATTAGGGAAGATTAGGGAGAATCCTCGATTCAGAATTCAAAGTCACCATCTCCATCTCCTCAGCCTCTCTTCATTGGTGTTGGTTTTATCACAAGCTAGACTCTCCTCTTATAGTGGCAAAATAGCTTATCAGCTTCTAGTCCTTCTAGAAGCTAATATCCTTCTATTCCAACAAGACTGGGAGAGGGTGTTTTGTAGTGGCTCCCACAAGTGTCCTATAAATCCAGTTTAGACCAACTTTGAACATATATTTATCCCTAAACCAATCAGTGTGGCCAGAGGAATGTGATGTGCTAGTTAGCTTGGGCCTGGTTCAGATACACCAGAGCTAAGTTCCTACCCAAACCACACAGAGCAAAACATGGAGGAGGTGTGGTTACATAAGTCAACATCTGAGGTCATTACCAAGATAAAGGGGAAGGTAAGGAAGCAAACCACAAATACCCACTACAAGGAACCCTGTGACTGTGCTCGTGGAATATAGAGTTTAGGGCAATGATTTGCAAGTGCGGGTGTCTGACATTAAGAGTTAGAGGTACAGTTCTGGTGAGAAAGAAACATAATTGCAGTACAACATGATAAGTACCATAGTGGATATGTGAACAAAATATCACAGCATTAAGGGGAGGACAAAAGGCACTAAGGCACTTGGAGTACTCAGGGAAGTATCATAAAGGTGATATATTGACCAACCTCAGCCCTAAAGAGAACAGGTCAGGAAGCAAATCACCCAGCTACAATAGTAGAACCAAGGTTCCCCGACTCCCCTCAGGAATCTCTCCACTCCTAGGTCCTAATGGTATGAAAGGAAGATGGTAGTGACACATCAATGGAGGTGACTGCCACAGAAGCGCATTTAAGCCAGCTATCATAACTCCTCAGTACTTAAATACACTGAAAAGGCCCTGTCCACACAAGCAGCAAAACCACAAAGACCCTGCCAGCTCTACTGAAAGATGTTCAGTTAGGTGCAGTCATGAGCCAAACCCAGAGATAAACAGTCTGTCACTTCCCAGCACTTCAGCCTCGCCACATCCTACCATGGCGCCTCTTTTCCACTGCATGTGTAAGGACTGAAAGCTCAAAGACAAAAGTACCAAACACACTAAGCTGAGGCTACATTAACATATGACAAAACAAGTTTTAAAAGCTCCACAAAACTGACATCTCCACATATATAGTTTATGCTTATTGAGACAGCATGATGGACCAGAAAGGAGGTAGGGTTTGGGATCCACTTCAATCTCCACCACTTACTAAGTGTGCAACCTTGGGGCAAGCCACTTTTCTGACCCTCAGTTTTCTCATCTGTCAGATGGGAAACATGAGTATAGCATCTCTCTTCATGGAGCGATCATAGGAAAAAATATATACAAAGCAAGGGAAAGTACTTGGTCAACTGCAAAGCATTGTGTAAACGTTAGTTATTATGTTATTTAACTCTCTGTGGAAAAATGTTTCAAAGTATTATATGACTCCTCCTTTTGCTCCTAAAGAGCAAAAGCCTCAATGCTTCAAAACAGAGACTTAGGGGCACTCAGCTGGGTCAATCAGGGGTGCATGCCACTTGATCTCAAGGCTGTAAGTTTGAGCCCCATGATGGGTGTAGAGATTACTTAAAAACAAAATCTTACCAAGAATTTTTTCTCATTTTTTAATAAAAAAATTTTAAACAAAACATACAGACTTGAAAAAGACAAAACTGTTTCCAGGGAGAGTTTATAAAAACAATGCCACACCAAACATTGGAGATTTAAGAGCTGGTATGCAATTAAGAGGATTCCACTGTTTCACCAGGCTCTTGTGGCATCCAATAAAGTAATAATATGAGAGAGGAGCTCTTATTTACGGAGGAAAACTTCCACAAGCCAGTGACAGGTGTGCAGGGCTCAAGCTGAGATCAAAATAGTTGACTACAGCATTAATTCCCACTTTCCTTTTTCCAAAGACACTTAGTTTGCATGCAATTAGGTGAAAAGTAAACCAGACCAAATGACTGCCATATTTCAAGCTTTATTGCCCTTTATCACATTAACATCCACCAACTGAGTTTTAAAGGATTAACACCAAAACAGATGGTTTAAATCCACAATAAGGGAGTTTCAGTAATCAGAAATGATAATGACCAAGCTGAATTTATATTCATCACTAAGATGTTACCATGTTTCCCTAAACTGTACCTATTGTAAATTGAAGCTATTCTTTTTTCATTTTCATATACTTTGTAAATAACCTAAAGAACAAAACCATCTTTAAGGGGGTACATTTTTTTTTTTACAGTTTGCCTACCTTTTCTCCAAAATGCATAGTAAACCTTTTTGTTCCTTCATTTAATAAAAGCTAAAGTCAAACATCCAACATTTACTTTGTGCATTACAGACAATTCTTTTAACAGCACCTGCATAAAAGCCAAATTAAGCACATGCCCAAAATCCAAACAGAAAAAATAATTTTCCCGTAAGTCTGATTATTCCAAGGTCCAAGTGTGACCTTTCAAAGAGATTGACTCTTACAAATCAAACCATTTATGTAAATTGTAAACACATGACAGGGTGATGAGGCGACCACAAAAGCACCCATTTGTTGAAACAGCCCTTTTCTAGCAGGGTTACTCTAGACTGCCAAAGAAAAGAGTTCCCTGAAGGTCAGATCTCCAAATGTAGTGTTGGGAAACAACTCCTGAGAAATATGTACACATACTGAATGAGTCATTATGATCAGAAGAACACAGGATTTGGATTCAAGTACCAGTCTGTCACATACTCCATTCATTCAATTATTGAGTAGCTGCTCTCTACCAGGCAGAATATTGAGTGCTGATGGTATAAGAAGACAAATAATAAATTAGTACAATAAAGCATTATAAGTTCTATGACAGGCATCAACCAGGGAGAAGCATGAAGAGAAAACAGTCAATTCTACCTAGAAAAGAGAGCAACAGCTTTATAGAGGAAGTGATGTTGGTGCTAGATTTTTAAAAATAAAACTAGGCTGTGTTTGCCAAGTTGAGAAGAGAAGAAGGACCATTTGAGCAGAACAAACAGCATGAGTAAAGCTTTGGCAATATAACAGCATATGGTAAAACCTGGGAATCCCACGTGGTTTCGCAGAGTGAGGCTGGGAGGAAGGAGGTCAATGAAGGGGACCCCGACAGTAGAGGGGAAAATGGACACTACTATCTGGGCAACAGATGCTAA